>NQII01006588.1:37716-68689 GCA_002778355.1 Clitarchus hookeri
GGGGGGGGGGGTCACAAGGAGTGAGCAAAGGTGGGGAAAGGGTAGGGGTAACGAGACCTGACCGCGAGCGGAGTGGCGACTGGAAACTTTCATGCCGTGAGGAGCGCACGTTGCGTTCGTCGCAATCTCCTCCTCTAAAAAAGAAGCTTGTGCGCTAGCTCACAGTTCAAGTGCAAGTCCCAACACAGTCTTCGCTACACTTACAAAACAAGCAAATACACTGAAGAGCCAAAAAAACTGGCTTAGGCGTGCGTATGCAAATAACAGAGGTATGGAACCAATCAGAGTAACACGATGCGGTCGGCAGCTAGATCGGTTACTGCTTTTACAATGGCAGGTTACCAACATTTAAGTGAGTTTGAACGTGGTGTTATAGTCAGCGAATGAGAGTTAGGACATACCATCTCCGAGATAGCGATAACATTTGGATGTTCGCGTACGACCATTTCACGAGCGTACCTTCAATATCGGGAATCTGCTGGTAAAACATCACATCTTCGACATCGCTGCGGCCGGAAAAAGATCGTGAAAAAACGGGACAAACGACGACTGACGAGAATCATTCAAGGTGACAGACGTGCAACCCTTTCTCAAATTGACGCAGATTGGATTTGAGGTCTGACCTGCAGGGTTCATGGTGTGAATTGCCTCCTGCATAAATTCAGACATTAATCGAGTCCATGCCACGTCGTCTTGCGGCACTTCTGCGTGCTCGGAGGCCCTACACGATATTAGGCAGGTGTACCAGTTTTTTTTGGCTCTTCAGTGTATACACGTAGACAACAAGACAAGGGAATTAAATTTAACTCTTGACGCGAAGAAGGATGAAGATAAATTTCCAAGTGACGTAAGACAAGATCTTGAAATAGAGAAAAACAAAAGTTAGTAGAAACAACACGATTACATTACAAATAGTTTCATGACAGTTCATAAATTTTCCACATATGAAAACTCTTCATACATCGATGACAGCCAATGTCTGAACGTAGTTCTTGAAATTAGTATCCGGAGATAGTTGACAGTACGAAATGCACCAACAGCGCTAAAGAGAGGCATAATAAAGGCCGCGCTACCCTTCACCTGGCGGATCAGCAATTTCTCATGCACCAGTGACAGGAGAGCTGCATCCGCGAGGTCGCAGGCGCCAGCTCTACTAGAACAACATCCAGCAGGTCGCCGGCGAAATCACACTCGACGCAGCAGTCGGGAACATGTCTGGAAGAGGGGAGGACAAAAAGTGTCAGACAGGGGTTAAAAAAATAAACTGGGAATAATTATAGGACACGGAAGATGCGTAGGGCTGCTGGCAGTAACAAACTTAGAATACATCAGTTGACCATAACCAATCGCCTTAGGTATGGCCACATACTTTTTTAATGACTGAAATGAGACTTCCTAAATTCTTAGACGTACGAAATAAATTACCTATTTATTTATCATAGTGAAAAATATCTTAAGAAACATGATTTACTTATTCGTGCTGTTCGAAGGGAGAAACTAATAAAAATTTCATCTCCGATTACTTCAGGCGACAAACGGGTTATTTATTATGTGTGACAGTAATTTAATTATGATTATTCCGAGGTTGTGGTATATCAAAGCACCGCCTTCCTTCCCCTGATATAACACGGCAAACTCCTTCAAAAGTCATTCTGATGTTCATTTCACATTAAGTCCCATGTTCACATTCTGAATAACCAATTAGTTTGTAAGCCGATTTTCGGTGATACTTCAAGAATAAAGGTGGAAACGTCAAAATATAAATAAAAAGGAATCTATTAAACACTTCCTTGATCATAATGGCTATCATATAAGTTACTTCCTTATCAAAGGGCGTAAATTATTAGTCGTACAAGTGATTTGTGGAGAAATATTTGTGAGACTCTTAACAATGAGGTCTCGAGAGAAAAGTGATTAGTAATGACGTGGATATTTCCCATGTTTCGAATACGGTAAGTTTGATTATTTAAAATTACTTCAACATAATTAATTAACTTAAAATATGGAGCGTTCTGCAGACAATGTATAAATTGCGTTGCCGCGAGTTCAGAAGGAGCAGTGTCCATGGGCGATGCATCCCCCCTCCCTCCAGCACACTGGAGCGCGTTCCATTAGCCCGCAAGCATTGATATTCCAATGGGCGCGCCAACAAAGCCCAGCGTGCCATCTACCCACGTGGATAATTGGCCGAGTACGGAAGGGCGTTGATGGTCGGCGGGGGAGGACTGGCGTGCGAAAGCACCGCCTACACTGGCACGAGGGCCGAGCTCTTATCCCTGGAGTGTATGTCCTCTCCGCAGACATTATGAGCCGCTGTGTGGATGCCTTCACCCGCCTTCTACCTGCAACCAATGACTCAGTTTCCAATTTATTTAATTTGGAACGCTATTCTAGCACACACTCTAAATTAGAATCAGAGGAAACCTACTGATTTTCAGAGAAATTAAACTACTAGAATCAGTGGAAACGGCTCCCCTTAGAATCAGCGTAAAACTACTGATTATTTCACTGAAACATTTCAACTGATTCAATAAGTGACGACGAACAGCATACGGCGAATTAAATATTGTTTTTATTGAAAAGAGACAAATTATCACGAGAAATAAACATATATTCAATCGCCAGTGCTTACATTGCGCAACTGAACGTAATTAAAAAAAGAATAAAATTGAAGGTGGTCAGTATTTAACCCACTTCACCACAACTCCTCTTTTAGACCATTGCCTTAACATCAGAACGTTGTCTACGAAGGGGGAAAATATGTGCGTTATATTAATTTATCGAAGGGGTATAGTTTGTTATTGTATGCAGTCTCTTTTCGTGTTTAGTTTAATTGATAATATCATGATTGTTAAAACAAATAGTACGCATGAGTGCACTTACTTCACCACCTTCAAAGCATTTTAAACCTTCAAACCGAGTGCTAAGATGATTACGGGAACACCAAATGAAAGACGTAAAAATGCAATGAAAGGCTGAATGTTAATGTTACCTCGTAACATTGTGTTATGAAAGATATAAATAACATTTGAGAAATTATCTTATATTGTCTTTATTAGTTTATGCGTTATTTAATTTGATACCAGTCAATAAACAAATAAGCGAAAACAGGAATTAAAATTGTATATTAATAAGTGTAAAATGTCTCTGGACCAACAAAAGAAGAAAAACTTACAGTTTTCACTAATTCGCCTGTTAAATTCACTAAAGTGACTGTTGAGTTAGTCAGGTACTGTAAACTGATTTAATTAGTGAAATTCTCAGATTCAAGATTAGTGTGTATAATCCTCAAATTTTGGTTTATCTTCCATCTTTATAACTTACAATTTTTGAGACGGACCTATCGTGTTCTTCTTCAATATTTTTATTTTCAAGCAATTGTTTTCGTATTTATGCTTAATGTTAATTACATATATTGATTTTCTTTATTTCATCTGTGAGAGTGTCTCAATTTTGAACTTCGATATATGGCGTGGGTATGAATGTTTTCAGTTTACGTAGGAATTCCCCCGGAAATATTATTGGAAGTAAAAATGAAATTACCAGTAAATATATTTGACTGGCGTTAATGTTACATGATTCTCAAAAAGGTATGAAAAAATTGTATCATCCTTTATTTGGTAACACGTACAGATATATTACCAAAATATCTGTATAAATAATGGTAGTTCTATTGGTTTAGAACTAGCCCTATATAACTATTCCCTCGCTTAAAGATTTTCCACACTTTTTCGATAGCTAAGATAGCGATAAAAACTTTAAGTGATCTATAATATTAACGTTTCAGGCCATCTTGAATGCTGAAACTGCATAATTACGTAAATAGTATTACAATATTAAGGTCTTATTTTGAACGCTATTAATTCTTCAATTATTTGAAGTAAAACGGCTGTTGTCAACTTCATGAAGGGATTAACCATATGCAATATATAGTTATGTCCACGGTACATTTCCGAATACGACTATAAATTGAATAATCCCTAATTTATAATTATTATTTTAAGAATATTTATCTTCAGCAACACATAAATACCACACAGTAGATAATATACTTGTATAAGCTTGAAAGATACAAACTTTTATCAAGGAAACATAAGAAATTTGATTCATCATTTGATCACGAAATAGTTTAATTGCAATCCTGCGCTGCGTATTACATTTAGGCCTACACAGATACATTCCATGTTGAAGAAACATTGATGAATGGTTTATGCCGAGCTACTTATATTTTCAGTGAGAAGATTGTTATTTATTTGTGAGAATAAACTACTTTCATGTTATGTTTTGTGTCATAAGAATAGAGTTTGAAAAATAATTTTAAGTACGTAAGGGAAAGATTAATTCTATTTGGACTAAAACTCGTAACCTCGCGATGAGTATGGCTAGTAACAAAACAACCTTTGCTTCGTGTACTCTAACTATTACTGTCGCAGATAACAGTTGGCTAATCTCAGCGATACTAACGATTGCGTAGAAATCTAACACGCTCAGATGAGCACGTATATCTACTTACAAAACCACGCAAACTCATGCTCGCACCCACGTGCACACACACGCTCGAATTCCCGTGCACACATTGAACTCACGTGCACACACACGCTCGAATTACTGTGCACACGTTGATGTTCACGCACACCTACTCTGTACACACCGATGTTCGCAATTACATTCACATGCAAAAACATGCCACATTGTATTATCCTCTGCGCAAGGAAACACGCTAATTATATATAACTTATTCAAAATACACATATTTAAACTTACGTATTTATGCAATAAGTTCGGATTTTTTTTTCAAAACTGTTGCCTCAAAAATGTTTTGCGATGGATAAAAAAAATAAAATGTTGAGAAAAGGTTTTGGAAAATATATTTTAAAAAAAAGCATCTCAGTCACAAATGCGATTTCTACACAGCACTACACGGAAATAAAACGAAACATTTTATCCCCAAGTCTAACACCTTTATTTCCTCAAGAGGCATTTTGAATACCTAAAAAATTTAAATATAATTCTTACATTGGTTTATACGAAATATACATGAAAGTGTGCGGGAAATATCTATACTATTATTATTCCATTGAAAAAAATATTTATGAATTAACCAACTATAACTACTCTTTATTGGAATACACTTTCTCTTCGCATGCACCTGATATGATGAGACTTAGATTTTATTGCCCTACTATGCTAATAGTTTGGAATGATTTGTTACAGAAGAAGAAAATTAAGTTTCAAGAGTCTATTATGTTGGTATCGTATTTTTTATATTAATTTAATGCATTTCTGAACAGAAGAATAGCAATTTTCCGCAGGACAGTACCGCCACTTTACAAGCTATCCGGTCTTGCTCTCTTTATTTGATTAAAGTAATATTTTATTTTGAATTCAATGTTTTCTGATAATTACTTTATTTGTGTATATGTAACTATCTGTGCTGAAAATGTTCACTACTGCTGGGTGATGGAGGCATGAATAATTAACACACAGTAAGAATTGAGAAAATTGGGCTTATTGTAATCAGAAGTGCAGAATAATTAACAAACAGTAAGAATTGAGAAAATAGGGCTTATTGTAATCAGACGTGGAGTATAATTAACACACGTTATGGATTGAGAAAACTGAGCTTTTTATAATCTGTTGTGTAGAAAATTAACACACAGTAAGAATTGAGAAAATTGGGCTTTTTGTAATCAGACGTAGAGAATAATTAACACACAGTGATAATTGAGAAAATTAGGCTTTTTGTAATCAGACGTAGAGAATTACTGCATGTAACACTGCGATAGGTGCAGGTTAATACATCGTCCTTGGTTTGAAATAACGTTTACACTCTCAGCAGTTTGCACTTTCGATATGCTTTAATGAATTGTTCCTTCAAGTCTACAGTTATTTCAACCATAATGCAAAAAAGAATTGTAGATTATATTCTGTCGTAAAAAAAAAGTAGGTCTATTATAAGTATAAATTTATTTTCATATTTATCATACGTAACTAAAAAAATTTGTAGACTCTAAAATCGTTCATTTGTTTCGATTAATTTATAATAAAATCATATCTGCGGTGGAAACCAAAACAGCATCACTAGAAAATATCAAATCCATTTCCAAGATTTGGAATTTTACGAAACATGCAACACCGCAGACAACTTGAAATATACGAGGATAACTATTATATCTCCTATATATCACAGTTCCCTTAACGAGGCGGTAGAGTGAACAAATTGCCGCATACATCGTTTGGAGAATAATTTCCATAACAGTGAAATTGGAATGATGCACCATAAGGCACAGATTAAGATCTTTTTTTATGGTGTTGTCCCTAGATTACTTTAATTTCCGAGGGAGTGATACGGAATGAAGCCTTGAGATGGAGGAGGGACAGAATGCAAGGTACTGGGGAGTTAGTGCTTTGACGAACCCTACCCGTAAGCGGTAAACTTCGCCCTTTTTCCCAAGTGCAGGATATGGTCGTTGCTCACTGGAAATCCGCCAGGAGTGCCGTACTGGGAGACCACATTATTCCCTTACGAAAGCATTTTAAATTCGAAACAACGAATGAACTTCTAGGCTTACGGTTACTCTTTAACTAAAATCCCGCCTGCAGCTGTATTCTGAGAGTCGTTACCATAGAAAAGATTAATTTCGGTACAACTCTGATAAAGAACTCCGTAAGACGTAACGATAACTCCGTATCGAGGATGCGATTCTGTAACACCTGTGGAAAAAGGCGAACAGAATATTTTCGTTACATTTTCTGATACCGAACGTTTCAGCTAAACTAAGTTTAACATAGTTGAGAGCCCCGTTATTGTTTACGAGACGTGAGCAAGAGAGCACTGAATGAGATACAGATAAAAATAAATAAATTCATAAAATAAATGTTACGTTAACGGGCATTTATTTTTGGACTTCTATATGATTAAAAATAATATAAAATTCACGAATAGAAAGTCTTTATATTGTACAATGTTCTGCTGTTCCGATTAGAATTTTTTCGGTCACCTCGGCAAATCCAATAATTATTCTCCGGACTATACGTGTTTTTAAGGGAAGTAAGAAAAGAAGGTGGTTCAACTGCTCCATATAAAAAATGTAATAATCTCTCTTTTAAATGCATTGAAAATTTTAGACCGTACAAAACAAATAATTTACCCTAATAGCAAGTAGTTGTGGTGGCGCAGTCGGTCGAGACATGCTGCTCTTTTCTCCTGCTGCGAACATAACCTCTTATGTGTTTAAATCCTAACCAATCCACATATTTTTAAGTTATATAATATAACTAGCTGACCCGGCAAAAGTTGTTTTGTCATAAAAAGTATTTCTATTCCCTTATTACTTAGTGGAGACCGGCTACTCCGTGGTGTGTCACTGGGAGACACCTGGTGGGAATAAATTGTAACCTAGATCGATAAATGATCGATGATAATTGATCAGTTATAGACCTAGGGTAAAATTTATTAAATTACTAATATCGCTATAAAAAATAAGGGTTGGTGGTAGAAGGGTGAAAATTTAGGAGGGTATGTATTTTGTGATGCCACATCATAAAAAAAGAAAAATAAATAAAAATTTTGTTCAAACAATAAAAAAAAATTGTTTGGGGGTGGCCACTCTTATTACTTAGGGGTGTAAAAAATAGATATAAATATATTCTCAGACCTACCGAGTATACATAAAAAATTTCATAAAAATCGGTCTAGCCGTTTCGGAGGAGTTCAGTGACTAACACTGTGACGGGAGAATTTTATATATTAGATATTGTAATATCTAAATTGTATAAAACAAAGTTACTTATCCGCGTCTGTCTGTGTATTCGCTTAGTACTTCTAATGTACTTGATGCATTTCGATGCGGTTTTCATCATTATTTAGAGCATTTCTCGAGAATGGTTATGGTGTATAATTCATTTACATTTAATATTAAATAGTAGAGAATTGTCGAACCGTTTGTAATCATGTTGTAAAAAACCGCTTTTAGTGCACTTACATGGCTAGCGCTGACTAAACCATAAGAGTTACATCAAATTAATGTATAACCGTATTGTAGCTCTCAAAAAGGTGTACAGAAAAGTCAGTGATAGAATATGTTTATCTTTTAAGGATGACCCTCAGTAACCATTTTTGTATTTCAAAGTATCGCTGTAGAAACTAAATTGTTACCGGGCGAAGCCGGGCCGGTTTGCTAGTATATAATAAAAAACGAATCTTATGAATATAATGAATTTCACTTAGTTTCAAATAAGTTTTAAAATAACGCAGTAAAGTCCAGCACAAAAAGACAGCTATTTTGGGACAACACCGATCTTGCAGGAATTACAGTTATCTCTAAAATAGGACATATGTGTTAAACAAAACGACTACAGTAAATTCGTTTAGCATACTCATGCTTTTGTCTATATAATTAACACAGCAGAAAATAATTATCAAACTTAATTATGATTACTGTAAACTCCCGATTTTCCGGTGTAATGAATGCCTAAGGGTTCACGGATAACCGATATTAACGGTTAAACAAATAAAGGAAAAAAATGTTTACTTTAGGCCTTCATACCGTACGCGTAGGTTATGTAAACAAATAATATAGTTATATAAGAATTCAATTTTGTACAGCCAGTTAGTAACAACACGTCACAAATGATAGTAGCATCATCACGTATACAAAATCCTGTATCAGCTGATGCGTGAACGATTGCAAGAAAATTTCACTTTGGCTCCTGTGGACGTGGGCGTCACATTGACGCAGTCCGATTATGGTTTACAAATGCGTTGTCCGTAGTGAGCTTTCTGAATCTGACACTAGGTCGCAGTAAATTCGGCAAATTTCTGTCGTTTCAAAAGAATTTTTATATTTACTGAATTTTTTATTATTTTATGTTTACGAGATGGGTGACTTGAATATTTGGTTATTAAATAATTACGCCTTATTTGTTTCATTATAAATAAGTTCGCTAATTTACATACAAATTTTCCTTTTTGAACTTTACGTTTTAAAATGTTTAGCCTTTATATTAAATATTTCAGACGGAACGAAGACATCGCTAAATAATTATTACAATTTCATAACATTTGTTTTGAGAAGCCCACCTTGCACATTATTTTTTTTTCCATTTACAACGTAAGGACGCCAAATGCGCCCGAAAAAATTGGAAGTTTTCCTATTTTTTTAGGGACACACAACTTGGGACAAAAGTTCAGTTTTATGAATGCTCTAACTTTGGACACAGGTTGACTTGGGTCATGGGAACTTGGGACAGCGCAATGACGTCACAGGGTCACGTGCACCAATCAGCGCATCCTTGTCCTTAAGCACAGGTTGCGATAGCGCAATTGTAGACAGGCATGTGCGGGCAAGAAGGAGATCGTAGACAAAATGTTTATGTATTTCATTTTATGTAGTTATAAAACAGCTGTTATTACTGTCACAAATTAAACATCGTTCTAGAATAATTTGTAGGTGTTTAATTTAACATAACTTGAACCGTATACGGTAATTTTACTTCGTTTGTATTTTCTTCATAGGCGGTAACTGTTGCTTCCCAGCGTAGCCCGGTGCATGATTCATTTTAATTGAAGACGCCACACATCTATCGCAAGGAATTTTTCAAATATTTGGAGTATAATTTGACGTAATATACTTCAAACCTGAGTTGTTTTGAGCCCGCATGAGATGAAATATTTAAATTTTAAATGTATGTAATAGAAATACACTGAAGAGCCAAAAAAACTTGTATAGGCGTGCATATGCAAGTAACAGAGTCATGGAACCAATCAGAATAATGCGATGCGGTCGGCAGCGCCCATATAAGACAACAAGTGGCTGGCAAAGTTGCTAGATCGGTTAGCGCTGCTATAATTGCCGGCTATCAATATATAAGTGAGTTTGAACGTGGTATTATAGTCGGTGCACGAGAGATAGGTCATAGCATCTCCGAGGTAGCGATAAAATTTGGATTTTCTCGTATGATCATTTCACGAGTGTGCCGTGAATATCGGGAATCCGGTTAAACATCAAATCTTCGATATCGCTGCGGCCGGAAAAAGATCGTGAACGAACAGGACAATGATGACTGACGAGAATCATTAAACGTGATAGACTTGCAACCCTTTCTCAAATTGGCACATATTTCAATGCCTCCTGAATACTTTCAGGCATTAGTCGAGTCCATGCCACGTCGTCTTGCGTCACTTCTTCGTGCTCGCGGAGGCACTACACCATATTAGGCAGGTGTACCAGTTTTTTTGGCTCCTCGGTGTACTTTTGCGACACAGCAGCGAAATAGGCGACTGTTCCGTCATATGTTGGCCAGTGCACGCGGTTCGCTTCGGAAACCACGCCGCCATGAAATGACTCGTCATTTGTAAAATGAAAATATACGAAGGAATTTTACATAGTTTAACATTTTCCGCGAGCTCTGTGAATATTTTAATGTCACGTTTTTCCGTGTGAAGCGATGCTGCTTGATAATAATTTGGATTCAGCCTGCAATTCCCAAGTCTTTCTGAGACTGGCTCGCCATTTTGTTTTTGTTTTTTCTCCCGACTCATCTTCCACTTCAGTAACAAAGCAAAAATTAATGTTATTTATTTATTTATAACAACCACCCGTCGTTTGTGATGGAATCATTTTTGCTGCAATTAATATTTATGTTAATGTGATATTTTATCATACATTCGCACTCGGTATCACGATAAACTTATAAATAGCTCTTGCGTGTATGTACTACTGTAAACTACACGATCTTGCATTTTGGACGAGCAAATACCAGTTTTAATAGTGAAATACTTTATTGTTTTGAATGAAAATGCGCTATCTTGATAATATTCCCGAATTCAAAGTTTCACATATATTAACTTCACTGTTACAAACGTGTGTAGATTCAGTCCAAGTCACAAAATGAACAACTTTTTGTGAATTCAATATTGATTTTTATGTGTTTTCAGCTTACAACGTTAAAGCTGTTCACGAATACCCGCCATCTTGCAATGTTACACGAAGTACATATATATTTTATCGTCGACTGTGACTGTATTAAATAAAGTTTATTTCACTGGTTTTATTTATTGATTTGGCTCTATTTGGCCTAGTTTTTGTTTAACGTGTAGGAGATTTGACCAAACATCCTACTTCTTATTTGCGTACTTCGGCAATACGAATCGAATCGGAAGGTAACCGAGGGGTCTCGTAGCACACGAGATTTCTGGTTTCCTCACAGCGTAGTTCCATTTTTGATATTAAACCAACATTTAAAGGAAAATAGATGTTACAGAATCTCTCTTCGGTGAAATAATTTATATTTCTCGTTAAGAGATTTTACCTATCATTACATCACTGATAGCGAATTACAGAATACAGCTGCTGGTCACATAACCTATTGCACTTATTATTTTTATTTCTATAAAATTGTAACTAAGTTTCTATGCCATAACAAATGAAACAAATTCTCGCATATTGCAACCACAACAATTCTACAAAAGTGAATAACGAAAATACTCTCTTCTCAAGAGGTTATATAAATATATATGAAATTACAAAATGGCAATTTTTGTGGGATTATTCGGTCTACATAAGATGTTCTTTTTTCATTTTGAATAACAGCAATACGCTGGAATAGAACAACAGTGCTATAAACGATGTCGTGTTCAACAACTCGTGTGTCTGCAACAAACACCACACGGAGAACCTCCTCAAGACGACCACTTCAAGGGTACTTCGATCGCCACCTATCGCCAATTACGGAGGGCCTGAGTAGATGAAGAGAAGGGGGGGAAGAGTTATGCGAGCACTCGCTGCGAGTTTCCAAGGGCTCGTGTTTCTTGCGGATCAGCGAGCTCGTCCGAACACTACCCGCAACATCGTCCCTCGTCCTCTGGGATATCAAACAGACTCAGTAATTGGAGTCGGGAGGGGCAGGACAGGTAATCAAGGGCCTCGCCTGACGTGGTACCGCCTCTGCCACGGAGTGATGCTAAAAAATTTAATTCGTTTTCGGAGTGTCAAGGGGCCCGAGGTCCTCGTAAGAAGTACCGGAACGGCACTACGTCTTATTTCCTTTCCTCGTTTACAATTTTAATCATATCTGCCCTGAACCATAGTGTATGAAATTAATTTGAGCTTTAACAAAAAAAATCCTTGAAATCCAGTTGCCAAGAAAATCCGTTCTAAAACAACAAACAGTTTTCTTGTAAAATCGTAAAACACAAATTTTTAATATTACAAATGATAGCCTTGTATTACAACTTACATTATTGAGATGTGTGTATAAAATAATATTTTTTCTTCTAGAAATCAAATGTAATGAATTAATAACATATAATGACTAGAAAAAAAATTACAAAATATAATTTTGAAAAAAAAAATTCTCATTGCGTGTATGGGGGATTATAATCTACACCTGCGCCTTTAATCACAAGACGAAGTTGACTTTCACGTTTAAAACTAATTTTTACAGTAAATATAACGTAAATTACCAAAAAAAAATAGGAAAGTTATCTGATTAAGAAGAATGTTTATTTAATTTTAAGAGTTCTGTTGTTGAGGTGAGAGTTTTGGACGACTCTTAAAACGAGGTCTTGAGGGCCGATTTTAGAGTTCTGTGTAGCTACAGAACATTAACAATTAATGAGTAAAACGGTCATATTTTATTGAAACCGTCGTTTTATAACGATTATTTGAGTGGTTTAAAGTGGTTAGCGTTATTCAAAATTACAATATATGTATTTTTTCACGTAACTACATTTTATATTATCTATAGTTTGTGCACAAACAGTTATATACGGTTTTACGTTGTTAAGTGCCCGTCATTTTGCTGAAACTCGTGGATACGGGTCAGTATAGTACAAACATATCTTGAGGTCTATTACAAACGAGGCCCTTGTAGTTTTACGAACGAGTAGTTTTACAAGAGAAATATTTGTACTACTAAAAGCATTTGTAAAATTACAAACACTAACTTAGTAAAAATTACAAATTTGCTTTACAGTGTAGTCAGTTTGACCTGGCTTATATTTAAAATGATCCTGGGTTCTAATCCGGACAAAGCAAAGTACGCACATGTTCTTTATTGTAAAAAATTGTTACTTAAGTATTATCCCTGGCAGTTCAAAGAGAACAGAGAGTGAGAATTTTGAAGACTTAACTGAAATATTTTCTAAATTATAAACAAATTATTTACCTAAATTTGTAATACATTGTATTAATGTTTGCATTTTATTTTATGTACAGATTTATACCAAATCTTAAAAAGGCCACTGCCGTACTATTACGTGTTACTGCGAAAATATTATTTAATTTTTACTTACTTCAGTTATACTGACTTGGTGTAACCTTTGTAGAATTTGTATCTATTCAATTTAATTGTGTTCTCAAAATAAATTTTTACCTGTAGTTATTTTCGGTAAGAATTAACCTAGACTTTATATCATCAAAACATTCCTAAAATGATTACATCTCAAAAGCGCCTGCGTAAGGGAAACAATAATAATAAAAGTAAAAAATATATTAGAGGGAATATTTATCATTTTATCACAGAAAGTAGTACACAGCTGCAATGTTATTATATAACGCCCCTTTTATTTATTCAAGAGACTTCAAGCACTTAATAGAGCAAAGATGCATTCAAATAAATAGAACACTCGTTTGCAAACATTTCATTACCGTGAAAGAGTTGCGCGAGTACAACGAAGGTTGCCGCGCAGTATCGTCGTAAACCAGAATGTGTCCAATTTGCCTTTAATGTGGTTTGCTTGTGCAGATATGCCTCTAGGAGGCAGATATATCCCTCCATCATTCATATCTGCAAAACATCGAATGAGGCCTTGGTATCAGTGTGAGCCACAGAGCTAAGTTGAATAAGTACACAGCATACCCTGACGGAGCATTCTATAAGCCTTTGCCAAGCTGGATTAGTTTGAGAGAGGCCTCAACTTCGGCCTCCTAGAGGCAGTTTGGACGTTTCGGCGCCCTGCTCGCCACTTGAACCGTTCTGCCTACACTGTGAGTTGGCGTTGGACGCAGTGGGAACAGGAGAGTACACACAGCCGTCGAGAATAATCTGTTTGACCCCGGCGGACCATCAGGAGGGAGGTACTTTTCATCATACGATAGGCTCTAAGAACTCCACGGTCGTATCTTCACAACATCACGGGACACATCACGGTAGCTGGGGAAACTCTTGTGTCCACCAGTGCCATATCCAGGTGGCTAGCAGATCAGGATCTTAGGACGCGGCGTCCCTTACGACGTCGGCTGTTAAGAGCCAAGCATCGCTGAGCACTTGTGACCTTCTGCAGGCAACAGGCAGCATAAAAGCTTGCGGCATGGCGACGAGTGGTGTTCAGAAACGAATCACGGTTCTGTCTAGATAAAGATGACCGCTGAATCCGAGCCTGGAGGGGCCACGATGGTGTAGTGGTTAGACTACTCGCCTATATTTCCTGGTGCAGCTTGAATATCCCATTTTTCAACAATTTAATGCCCGACGTCACACAGCACGAGTATATCTGACCTGCATTCATTCTGTCAACATGCTTCCTTGGCCAGCAAGGTCCCCAAACTGCTCTCCCATCGAGAACATTTGAGAATCTATTGGACAGCATCTTCAGCCGGCAGCAACTACTTCTGGTTTGGAGGGTCAGTTGCGTGAACTGTGGCTGAATCTTCCTCAGGAGAACATCCGATGACTTTATGCATTCATGCCCGATCGTATCGCCCCGCCTGTCTCCGTTCTACGTGTGGTCCAACAAGATACTAAGTACGTAATGCAAGTGTTGGTTCCCTGCAGTATATGCTTCATGTTTAACAATATCTTTATATAATCTGTATACATACTATCATGATGGAGTTGTTTTACAAATGAGTGTATTTTAGCTGCGTGCGCAGACATTCATGGACCGCCTAGTGTAGCTCTTCAGAAGAACTGAGTTTCTTTCATCTCATCACGTCTTTCACCTGCTCCCTGCATATGAATCCAACTGGGAAAGTGAAAGTCCAAGCGGTGGGTGTCCTTCTAATTGCAGGTTTGCAAGTGTAACTTCATCACAGAAAAATACGAGGCCAGGCAAATATTTCACAATGACACATCAGTTACCCACGACATTTTTCTTTCATTGTTAGTCAATGATGACTACAAGAGATCCAATGTGAAACACAGTTGACAGTGTTCTTGTTAGGCGTGTGTTTTTCAAGAGTGTACATAGTTCATTACAAAAGAGGACTAGCACGATCGGTCCTTCAGAAGACTACGTCTGTAACTTATTTGGTGTGATGTCAAGGAATGCCACTCATTGCTCGCGCTCTTTATTTTAGTTGGGTAGTAGTACATATATATTTAATATTCAGTTGTGATTATTGAAAAGAGGCCATCACTCTCAGGTTAAAAGAGTAGCATGTGTTCTTCACATGTCGCTCTTTAATTTCTGGCGTCAGGTGGTGTTTGTAGATGCCTTGAAGTGTGGCTAATTGTGAATTAATAATGTTCAGAATTTTGGCTAAATCAGTCACTATCATTCAGCAAGTTTTTATCACAAAAGCTTCAACTTCAGTAGTGAACTCTGGCATCACAATTCGGCGTTACTAACTCTGATAAGTTTAGTAGGAATAAGGTGTGCCGAATCAAACATCTTAATTTTCTTCTGGCTGTAGTCATCTGATTTCAGAACTTCTTTCTTTATTCAACAGTGTGCCAATGTGTGTAACATACTGTATGTGACATATATACATTGTTTACGTTAATTAATACATTTATTAAATCGAAATGTTCATTGAAAAAATCGAAGTTACCCAAAATAGAAAACTTTTTTAATGCATAAGTAAAATTTCAATTAAATTATGGATGAAATCACAACATTATATGTTTTATTAATATATATCAAATAAATTTTATACAAATTTTAAGTAGTTCTGAGGTCAAATTTTATTTTCACCTCATAAAAAAAATGGCACAATAATATAATGAAACCCTAAAAAAATTTCCCAATATTTCAGGTATCACATGACTGCAGCCCAGCAATCACATCCATTAATTTGGACATTAACAACAGGCAAATACCAACAAGTATGAGTTTGTTGTCTTAGAAACTGAACATCACATGAGACCTCACACAGATCACAGAACTAAAAAATACCTCAGACGTTCATTACTGAAACATTCAGTGGTCATTCTATCCTCTTACATTACTGAGACCTTAATAAAATATTCCTCACTCATTTATTACTCGTACATTCCTTAAGCGACCGTAACTCGTACCAAAGTTCATTCGTTACTCAGTAATTCTTGAATACATTCATTCTTCAGACTCATGCTTTCCTCAACCTCTGCTGTGAAATTCACTTCGCAAAATTTGTTTAAAAATCCTCAGGTATCACACGCACATTAAAAAATATTACTGAAATATACAGCAAACATACCTCATGTCTTACTCAAATATTCCTCATACTTTTCTCAACTGTTACTGAAATGTTAATCAAACACAAATCGTTGTTGATAAGTTCGAAGGTGACTTCCCTTGACCACTCATATTTATCCAAGAAGATTATAATAAAGAGTTGTTTGGAGAATATGCAAGGAATCATTAGCGATAGTTTGGTTTTTTTTTCTCGAATATTCTTTAGAATGTGTAATATTGAATGACTGTAGAAGATATTTACCATGAATTTTCAGTAACTGAGGTATGTAAATATCTGATGTACAGAAAAAGTGTTAAATAACTTTATAGTTTATATTACTGCCTTTAAAATTTCTTTCAACATTTCCTACTGCTTCGCTAAGATTGGATAACTTTCACGGCAAAAGTGAGAAGGAAGGCAATGATTTATTTTGAAGCATCGTTAAAGTTCACTTGATGAGCTAAACATGCCCTAAAAATATGTGGAAGAAGTTTCTGAAGAATGTTTGGAAAGAATTCCTAAGGATTTTTTATAAATGATAGAGGACGGAAAGTTAGATAAATTAATGTCTAAGAAATGGTTCAGGAAAGTGTGAGTGATCTTTGTGGAATATCAAAGGAATGTTTAAGGAAATAGTTTTTAGTGAGTGAATTCCAAAAAAAATTTTTAAGAGATGAGTGAGTCAAGCCAGAAAAATGTTTGATAGTAGACTTCGTTAATAAATGCAAGGAGTGAGTTTCTGAGGGATGTTTATGAATAAAGAATGCTTGAAGAAAATGTATATAATGTTTACGTAATCTATAAAGAACATCAGCTGTGCCACAGCACAGTAATTTTGACTGTCAAATACACAATTCTTCAAATTGGTTTGGCTTAATGTTATTTGTGCTGTTACGAAAATAACACCAAGCCAAACAGATTTAAACAACTACTTAATTGACAGTAAAAATCAAAATTTGCAATACTTCCTCTTGAATGACATTAACACAATAAATAAATTCAATTATAACAATTATTTTCAAATCTCAACACAGTATGGTATTACAAGCACAATCAGTAAGGTACTTTCATATAAAAAAAACGTTACAATTTTGAACAAATAATTTTATCAATTATTTGCGTTATACACAAGAATCACATTAAAACGTTTAAATTCTGATAACCTAGTTCCTTCTATCACTTGCCTTCTTAACAAGAATTATTTCAAAATAAAGTATGAAACTATGAAAAAATTGGTTTCCAACCGTGGTTTTATTTTAAAATATTATTTTATGCGAAACACTTCATGATTACTTTCACATTGATGACTTGACTATGGTGCCCAATTTCATACACAATAGGCGAAAAAGAGGGCAGATTATCGATCCCAGTAAAACCTCCATTTCCCTAAAAAATACTCACTAAAATATACACTAACAGAAATAAGAAACACGGAGAAGAGAGTTACTTAAAACACTTCAGATCTCCTACCTATTAAAATATTTAAAACTGGACTACAATGAAAATATTCATAACGCCCAAAAAACGTGAGAGTCGTGGAAGAACGTGAACGTTAAACATGAAATAAACCCTACTTGCTTGGGCGGCCAAATATAACGATACACGTCAGGTTAAAGCACGGGAAAATGTAGACACGACGCCTTAGTTGAGCCGAAAAAATATTTAGACGGGCGGCTAAAATTACAACTTTGAATAGTGAAACTGCACGCCCAAGTCATACGCAACTACGACACACATAATACAAACATTTAAAACTGCCCAAATTAAATTCGCTAACGATTTCCACCACTCACCGTTAATTCTGCCTCATCTCGCAGTTGCTGGCCTAAAAGGCAGTATGAAGAAGTTAACATAACGCGGCGGCTGATCGCTGCTGAATGAGAACGGTGTAGCTGATCCATGATTATCTTCTTGACACAGGAGACACGTCGCAGGCGTCGGACGGGCGTAGAACAGAAGGAGACCTGGATGTGCAACGACTTAAATAACCTGGCATCCATATAATAAATGTGATGCATGAAGGGGGATGGGAAAAGGAGGAGGGTGATTCGGGGAAGGAAAAAAAAGGAGGGGATCCAAGCGGCAGAAAGTGCATTATCGCGCCGAACATGAAGGCGAGAAAAACGTCTTAGCGCGACGATCGCTGGCGTCGCACAGTGTAAAGGTTTTTAAGGAAATTTTGAGGCAGAACTCTCTGAAGTTATTTGTGGATTATCAGTTAAGTGTTTTGTTAATATTTGGACAGTTGAATATCCAAGACATTTATGAAGAATATTTTACAAATATTAGAGAAACCTTTAAGGAATATTTGAAAACCGGATGAAGAAATTTTGAATTTAATTTCAGGAATATGTGAGGTATGATTAAGAAATGAATCATTGGTGAATTTTTGAGAAATTTGTAACAAATTAATGCAATTAAGTATAAGAATATTTCGGAAACGTTTCCTAAATTTTCTAAAAGCTTCTGAGGAATATTGAAAGAAGGAATGACAAATGTTTGATTGATATTAGAGTAATGATTAATGGGAGTTACGGGACTCTTGGAAGAAGTTTGAGTCAGTTTTGGAGCATGCCCGTAAAATGTCTGAGCAATCAGTAACTGAATAGTATTTATGAGCAGTGTTTGAGGACTGTTTCAGGAAAGCTTCAATATTGAATATATGGGGAATTAACTGGCTTTGGAATGCCTGAGGAATGAATTTTTTTTAAATATCTAAATAACATATGAAAAATTAGTGACTAAAGAATGATTGAGTGATGACTGGATGATTGGTTTTTGTAAAACGAATGTCTAAGTAAAATTAGAGTTATGTGGTCCGTTAGAGGCGTCATGTCCCTCGTTAGTGTATAATGAAATATTATTATTCTTGTTGGAGATTGCCTGTGGGTAATACCTAACTAAATTATGTGTGTGAGTGATTTGCGGGCTATGGCACCTCATTAGTTGGGTTCCATCATACTTAAGTAAAATTACATCGTTATCTGAAAAAGTTGAAAATTGTTAATAATGGAGGTCTTAGTAATATAATTATGGGTTTATAAACGTCTAAGGCTATAGCAATAAACATGGAAGATATTGTAAATTTTTGTTATTAAATTGAACAATTTCGTAATAAATGAAAATATCTTTATATTGGACAGTTTATACACTTTTGAATAAAGACATCGATTAAACAAACTTATGAAATATACTTAATGGAGTGTTTGCTATATGTATATGTCCACTTATTAGTGAAAATTATATACGAATAGGGTTACCACTACTAGAACAATATTATAGGTACTCGATTTGTGCCAACCCTGTTTCTATGAACAAATACATCCACGGGCTTGCGGAACAGTCGAATATGGTCGTAGGTTTATGCTCGTTAACTAATCAATTAATTAAGGGAACGTCGACCACTCTAGAATCGCTCGAAATCATCACAGGTTTCCTGCCCCTATGCCACAATTAAAGTACATAGGACCAGAAATGTCTGGTTTTGTTGGAAACAATCATGCCAGTGCATTCTTCCGTGCAACGTTGTAATAAAAGTGGAACTAGTTTTTATAGTGGCCAATGTAAAAGAAAATTGATCACAATTTAGCAGAAGCAGCGTGCTCTGACAGTCAGATCATATGGCAAAAGAGCATAATATGCGAATAAATGTACCATCTATTTGTGCGTAATGTTCATGCGCGTTAGAATTTGGCGAAATATATATATTTTTTTATTCTAAAAAAAGAATGCTTAATTTTTTTTTTATTATATATATTTCGATTTTCCAAGTTTTTTGATGTGATGTGAAGCTTAAGACCATATGAGTTAACATTAAGGTCATGGTCCAACATGGCCGACACCCACAGTCGTTGGCAGATGTCTCACACGAGACTCTGTAACTCGAAGGTTACACAGTCATATACTGATTAAAATGCACGGGTACCTCAGGTGGCAGCCTGCTCTCGGTTAACTATTTCCCATCTACTCTCATTCCTGACTGACTGAGCAATTGTTTCCGTAGATATGCCACGAACCTGCTGTTCACGAGACGTCAAGCCACGATTAAAACAAAAATATTTTTGCAGATATATGCCTGTGCAGTTTTTCCAAAAAACCTCTCTCATTAAGTTAAAATCCTCTTCAATTCCAAGAGGAAAAGAATTAAGATTTATCGGAGATCACACTATGTCCGCGTAGGTTTAAGTGATAACCCGCAAAAAGACGTAATAAGTAACTAACCGAATATGTACTTTGAAAAACGCCATAAATTTATTTGTGATTTTGTGAGTGCATCAGTCTTATCGTAGAATATTATTAAAGAAATTGGACGATGTGTAATGGTTAGTCCCAAGCACCTATCACGCCAGTTTAATGCGTAAATGTTTGTATACTTAGTTCTGTATTTCAATTTGTAAACGTATCACTACGATCGCGTTGGACACTTTGGTAGAGACAATACCCACCAACTTGATGTTGACGAAAGAAACTTTCCTGTTCTTAATCACAGTTTTTGAAATTGGGGCAAGTGCGGTGTGCGAAAAGATTCTCCTTCAAAATAAAAGAGAAGCAACATTTTCGCCTTAGTTGGCAATGAATAAACGTAGTTAACGGCTGAAATAAAACAAGACCACGGAACATTATTTTCCCGATAATTTCTGAAAAAAATTATTTTATAAATATTTCATTATTTTATATATGTTTTCCTGCAGGCGACGTAACATATATATATATATATTTTTAATTTCGACATGAAGGCTTATAGGTAAAGAATGATTGTGTTTTGTCGCCTTCTTAGAATAGCTGAAGATTTCCCTAATTAAAATTCCACAGTAGCTCAAAAATAAATTTAGTTAAATGAAATGCGGGCATATACCTATGGCCGCAAAATATGAATAAGTAATCACTTATTTCCTTTTAGGTGAATAATGATCATAATTTCACGGGCGATGACTTGGGAAGGCACTCATTAATAGGGAGCTGAAAATTTCGCGAATAAGTTTAAAAGCAAGCTGCACTTAAAAAACGGGTGTATTTAATTCACATATGCTCTTGGATGACAATTATAGATACATGCTCTAGAGCTCTATGTGCTGATAACAAAATCTTCAAGGAAACATGAAACGGATATCCTGCTGCTTCTTCAGTGATAGCGTTGTTCTCTCACTGGAGAACTATAAGGGTTCATGTTTAAGGAAGCATAGGTGTGTGGAATATAACCTATAGGTCACTGAATATGCTAAATGTTCCTCGTCGCTGTTAATTAAGTATCTGAGCCAGTACTTGTATGGAATGAGATTGTTGAAAAACAATTTCGAATAAAACATAGTTTTGCACTTGGTTTGAACCGAAACTATAACAAACCGAATGTGAAACTTTTTTTACAGTAAATGACTAATGTGCTAGGTTCCTGTTTTCTTAAGTAAGCCGTTTCCTAATCCTAGGATAGGACGCAAGACCCTGCTTACGGTGTAGTGAATCACAAGGTTATTGAGTGATTGTACAGTTTTTATTTCTGTTTGGAACACTGTGCACAAGTCCCCAGATGTTGCGACCGCAGCAAAAATTATCACTAGGCATAAGTTTTGTCCCACTGAGGACGAGCGACTGACGTGAATATTATGGTTGCGGGGATGCACTGTTGTCTTCGCTGTCAGCCAGATGCTGTTGTATTATATTTACAGACGAACCCAAACGCTTTGCAAAAATGGACACACGGTTGTTTAAATTCGCGGCAAACAAATACGCCGAGGAAAACACTTCGTCGTGGTAAAGAGAACAGATAAGGCTGAAGCGACGCGCAGTAAACGTTGACATCGGGTTTTTTATGTGGAACCCTAACGCTGGTTCTTGTACTACTGCTATCAAACTGCAGGATTGTTGATATCGAGTCATTACGCGGCAGGAGAGCTGTCCTCTGGCAGTTCTGAACAAGCCCCCGACGTAATCAGCTATTTCGAGTGTTAGAACTATCATGCAATGTAACGACCAAACTTTAACTCGGTGGTTCATTATGGTTTTCAATAACGGGCACGGAGAGGCATAACTATAAGCAAGAGATAACAACACCCTCGAGTGTGACGGTCTTTCGAGGTCGGAGGCCGTCATCGCTGAAGTGTCACGTTAAATGGGCTCCTGTGATGGAGTGTGGGCGGGTTTGCAGCATTAGGGAAGATGGGAATACACAGAAAACACCCAACAGGGCAACGTCCGCCAAGTTTGCGACCTGCGAAAATCGGGGAATGAAATTTGGGTCGCCGAAATGGGAGACTTAAGCATTAGCCAACAGATTACTGTGACCACTTTAAAGCTTGTTAAATGCAACCGATCAATATCCAGGACGTCTCGCTGGCTGGCCAAATATCCCGGGTTCGATTCCCGTTGGGTTGGGTGTTTTCGAAAAGGAAAATGTCCTTCACCGGCCCAGAATTAGGTGTTCAATTTTCATTTCACCTTCATACAGCAGAGGGTATACGAGTACCATCGCAGTATAAACACACCTTGCCCTAGAAACTTGCAAGGCTATTTGCCGATTTCATCCCAAGGAATTTGCCTTGGGTCCATTACTGCGTGACACATGATCAATTTTTTTAATTACCTGAGCACTGTATGTTCCAGGGCGGTGTGGGTACTTAAGCTAAACATATTTTAGAGTCTAAATGACTCTCACATTCTCACAGAATTTCACTGTTCCAATATATTGCCGTAGTGATAGTCGCTTAGACAAACACGAATGTTAATGGTTTGGCTGTTATTAGTAATACTGAGTGAGTGAAGAGATTTTAATTGCTCTTGACAGCGAGGTCTTGAGAGCCGATGACGGTGAAGTGAAGTGAGTATGGAGCAGCGCCGGAATGAAACGGGAAACCCCTGAGGAAACTCGCCGACCAATGGCATCGTCCCACACGATTCCCACATGCGAAGATTCGGGAGCTGCCTCACCGGGAATTGAACCCGGTTCGCGTAGGTGGGAGGCGAGTAGTCTGACCACTACACCACCGCGGCCCCGGTAATAGTGAGGGATCGTTTTCCTGGAAAGGATACAATTTTGAGGAGGTGAGTGAATGTAATTGAAAATAATATGATTTATGTTGCAATTCAATAGTTTTCGAATTAAATACATTCCTTTTTTTACAAAAAATTCTTAAGCAGGTGGCCTCATACGTTAATACACTCCGCCTTGTAAATTCGAAGACAGCAGACACTCCGCATGCAGAAATAGGCGTTACATGAATCATAGTTTCAAGTTCCGTTAACTAAGTGGATATATGTTGTTCCACCCACGTATGGCCGTCCATCAGTCTGTCCTCTCCGCACGACTACCAACGTGCTAGGCCGAGTACTGCAGTTTGAAACTTCCGCCTATGACACTGCTACATTAATATCAGTTATGTTTTATCTTCTCCAATAATAGACCGCAGCGATACACATGCGTAGGCGTGGAGGCTACAATTTACATAAAAGCGTATCTGTATGTGCTCCAACAATAATGCTGACAAATTCGGTGCATATTTGTTTAATCGTTAACTGTAAGTTTAACTTATTAAATTTCGCTGTAAAGAAATGTCAAGGTTTTGAAGTTAATGCTAGCCTTTAAAATTGCAATTCAGAGTTTCAGTTTGTAATGAATCACGATGTATATGGTGCACGCTTAATCCAGTATTTTGAAAATATTGTTATTTAACTTCTTCTAGCCCACTTAATATTTTTCCGCCACGTCTCAATTTTTAAAATGATTTCAATTTGATTAATGGATGATATGCGACAATTACAAAACTCTGAGATATTTTTTAAGATCATTATAGGCTACTCTTAGGTACGCCAGTAGATATGAAAAGTTTCTTCGGGCACATGGCATCAGGCATACCGGATCTGAATCCATCCGCCATCTTAGTTGACGTCACAGGCACGCCCGGCGACCATGTTGGTCGGTGTCGTCGAACATATAGGTTGGCGTCCCAGCCAGGACTATATGCCATGTTGGATGTTCGTTCCCCCGGAATAAATAAAAAATTTTGAAAAAAATAAATTTTTTTATAATAATTATTACAATAAACAATTTAGCAATTAAAAATTATATCAACGTAAAATTGTAAAATATTAAACGTATCGGCCAAACACCTTGGATTTTTAATAATCACATTGGTTTAAGGTGTCGCTGCAAATCATAATTCAATTTGTCTTATTTTTACTTTAATTTTATAAAAAGATTATTTAATAAACAAATCTTAAATTTATCGGCAGACCACTTGGTGCCCAGTGCATCGGGGCATATATTGATATCCCCCATTCCCCTTACAGAAACCTGAAAGAAAAATAATTTTTTGATTGGTTTTCATAGGATATAACATTCGTTTGCATATTAATCTCCACTCGCTCGACTTCCATCTCGTTTTAAGGCCCTTCTACAGTGCTGATCGCTCCACATGCCAGAGTGGATATTTATTTATAAATATATAGATGTAATTCGATATACACGAGAAGGTATATAAATTCATTATAAGAAACTCAGAATTTTTCCTATATAAATAATTTTTAGCGAAATCAAACATACAGAAGGGCAAGGCCCCCCTCCCACTCCCACCCTGCACAGTGGCACACATATTTTTTTAATGCCTAAGTGGCAATAGTTTGCCAATAAATTTATATATATATTTTATAAAAAAATTATATAATACGATAGTGCATTCCAGGTAGCACCTTGTAAAAAAAGCGAATATCAATATTTTGTTTTTCGAAAAGAAATGTTTAATGTAAAAAAGATGGTATTCAGATCTGCGTTTTATGAAACCGAGTTAAAAAATAATACAACCATCTAGGAGGCGTATATCTTGAAGCCACTGCGGGTAAAGGAAGGGGCTGAGTATTGCCGACATCCGAGCAAAGTGCACGCGAACTTACTTTGATCTCTGCATCCCATGCGAATAAATCTGGAAGAATCCGGCTAAAACTGACCGTATCCTAGGTCAGGGCCGTAGGTGTTAGCCGCGGCTTTTGTTGAAGAGAAGGTAGTGGGCGGACGTGCATAGGTGGTGGGAGTTCAGGTTAGAATATACACAGGTCTGCACATGCACGGAATCAGGTATCTGCACATGTGCTTCCAAGTCAATTTCGCACATGCTCGGTGTCGGATGACCATGAACTCTGCACACAGCAATGGTAGAATTTTCACAGGTCTGCAGACTGCCAGGTAACTGCAAAAGTTCATGTGTATGTGCCTTTAAATCGTTTTCGCACCTGCTTGTTTTCAGATAGACTAACTCAGCACCTTCACATGCGTGGGAAGAGCAGTGTTAGTTTTTTCCTCAGAGATGGCTATCTCCATCCACCCGCCCTAATATTTCATGTAAGGACAGGCAAGGATAAAATATGTTTATTTAAATATATCTTTTTTTTTTAATATACTTGTACATAATATTACTTACAAAATTTCGTAGTTCTTATTTCAGATTGCTTTTTCTGGTCGACCCAGAAGTCAACACGCTTAGAGTGTCCGAGCTACCTCACGTACACACGTCCATCACGTCGTTTCAGAACCTCCTCGACCACATTAACATCGGAGATCTTTAGGGGCTGGGTCTCCTCTGCGTAAAAGCCTCCGACGATGGGTTCGCCATGTAGGTCTTTGAGGTAATTCGCGTGTGGATACCAATATCATTTGCAAACCACCTTGTACAATTCCGCAGACCAGTTGTGATGACAGGCCTTTTGGAAAATGCCATGCTGTTTGGAGACGGTCACCAGGTCGCCGATGTTGGCTTTAGGTTTGCGCTGCTCCCTATTCTTGCTTCTTGTGGTGGTAGTGCACATTCCAAAGCAGGGAGCAGTCCTTGACCTACTCTGGCTTCATGCGAGAGGTAGAAGGAATGGTAGAATTATAGTCGCGGACGAGTTCTGGCACTAGCTCAAGCCAATTCTACTTTACATTCATCGTGAACTGCCTCCAGAAATACTTTCAGAGTTCGGTGAAAAAGCTCGACGATGCTAGCCTTGAGTCCAGAGTACGTGGAATAGTTATTTATGCTTTACCTTTTCATCAGTTCACGGAAAATAGCATTAAAATATTATTTACCATCGTCGCTGTGGAGTTTTTTTGGTAAGCATCCTTCGCGCAACACATCCTCCATAAACCTCGGTGATGTCATGCGCATTCTTCGACTTGATCGGTCTGGCCCAGGCATACTTCGTTAACGTGTCTATTATGGTCAACATTTAGCGGTGGCCTTTATTCGCACGAGCAAAGTTTTGCATTTCGATCAAGTCGGTTTGTAAAATATAGTCCTGTCCTATCATGACGTGCTTTCTCCGAGGATAATTCCTTCTGGCCGACCTGTGAAATTCCCCTGGAATGGCATATTTCGTCATCTCACGATGTAGCCAACGTCTACGAGTTCTTCGATCATGGATATAATCTCGCTGGTGTGGAACCGGTTCCCCACAGACTGCGAAGCGACCAGTAGTCGTAGTCTATTCACCAGTTCATTCAGAGCATCCCAAATAATGTAGTCTATCTTACCTTTTGTGTTGATCTACTGCAGCATCAAACTCGATCCAATATCTTCGACCGATCGTGAAAACAGTTACACGATAATGCCAAATTTTGCAGTAATTGTGTTCTTAAATCGCCATGTTGAGGGGTTATCGTTTGCATAATGAGCAAGACTGGACTGTAGCAGGAGTCGGTAATTACTCGAATCCAATTGGACGTAGCGTCTGTGATGCCTATGAAACAAAATTTCGCACAGACCATGCCTCTTTTTCACCTTTCACTTACCGATCTGCATCACACATCCTGGCAAAAAAAAAAAATTCCTTTATTATTTCAGAGAAACCACTTTTCTTCGCGGTTTCGCAAGCTACACAGCTTGTCGCTTTTCCGATCGGAGTAGCAAGCAATGTAGTGCCCGGCCAGGGTGTCCAACTATGGTCCACGTTCTCATGTTCCTTTCCATTGTCTCGCATGTAGCAAATCGATTAGGGGTAAATCGCCTTCATCGCTTGTGATGCCCCTTTAAGAATCGGGCAGTTATGGACTATTTTTTCATTTACGTGTCCCGGTAGTTTCATCCACTTTGATTTCTTGTTTGTTATCCAGGCGAGGCAAAGAATCCTCCTTACATTGTCGACCAAGTTTATCGAGATGGCTAGTTATCGGCATCTAAGTCTCTTCCCTTAGATTCTCTAGAACCAGTCTGGAACTTTTCGCGAGTAGATATTTCGCGCGAACAGTTAAAGCCCGCTGCAGCTCAGTCGTCAGTTCGGTTCGGTCCGCCATCATTCGTAGAATGGAATAAGCACACAACCATACAGATATACATAATCACTCCCGAGTTGAAAGTAAATTTTCTATTCTTTACAATCGGTCGATGCACGAATCCAGCACATTTTTGCTATGCCTTGTAACATCGGTTATTGCAGCCTGTTTGGAAGTTAACATATTTTGACGAGCCTTCAATTCTTCCCATCTCTGCGAATTCGACACTTTGATCAGGTCTATTATCCATGCCTAAGCGCCCCCTATGTGCTGTTCGGCGGCTATACATTCTTTCACAATTTCATTTTTCATGATCTCGATCTTTTTTCTAAGAAGAGACAGGTGCCTGTGAACAGCGGTGAGGCGAGCTTCCGTCAACCCATTCCCATCATCATCATCATTGGAGCATAGAACATGTTCTTACTTGGAAATTGCGTCGTGACTCATACTTTAAACTTATCGAAGCCATGCCTTTATCTTCCCTTATTCACTGCTGAACTCCTTGTTCCGCCACAAAGAGCACATAACCTTATATACGGCGAATATAATGTCCCTAGCGACGTGGTCATTGTACACATGCAGCAAGTTTGTATCGTCCATACGAAACAACACAACGATATTCACATTACCGTGTAGTAATTGTTTTGGAATGTGCGAATAAATTTGACTCAAATACACACAGTCCATGTTCACATGCCGCCCCAAGCTAAATAATTCTTGAATGCAACTCTGGTTATCATATGCGACATCGTCGAAAATAAACACTGACTTTTGCAATGCTTCACTCTGTGGCACGATGACTTTGTTATCTTTGCCAGGGAAATATTTCACACCATCCACTGCCTGCAGTACACACGCCAGATGCTTATATTTCGATCGTAAGACCCTTCGGTTGCTCCAGAAAACTCAACAGCACGCACGTCTTGGTCACATCCTGACAGTCCGCAAATCAATCCTCTCCCGGTATTCGGCAACAGCGTGCCATGATGTACATTGTATGAGTTTTCGACATCTTTCTCGGTGATGCAGAAGGGTACACTAACGTCTTGCTTAATTATCTCCATGATACTGAAACGAAAATGTATGGGTATATAATAGTTCGTAGCGTGTGATGACTCGTAGAAGAAAGACCAAATCTGGAAGAGGGATCGTCGATATGCTGATCAACAATCTACCTTTCGAGCTGCACATTCCCAGGTACAGGTTTTTCGGACTGGGAACCAAACTTTGTAAAATGCTAGCATGTGTGACGTGGACATCAATATGCTGGATGAGGCATGCAAATGGCACGATACCACCTATTGCCAGTACAAAGAACTACAAGCCAGGTGCCAGGCAGACTAGATGCTAGCGCATAGGGCAAACGAATTGTGCACCAGACAACTCACTTGGTGAAAATAGCCGCATGGGGCATTTCCAACGCAATGAAAGCCAAGGTGAAGATAGGCATGGAGAAGAAGATAGCGAGATGATGTTCCAAGAGGAGAAGGAAGAAAAATACGGGAGGATTCCTTCCCACATTGACACAAGCAAAAGTTGCTCTGCGCGGTATCGCCGGGGCGATAACGAGTATAGTCAGGGCTGTGAAACGAGACTCAAACGAACAAAACAACTGAGGAAAACTGTAGCCACAACCATAAACTGTAATCTATCGCCACGGGTGAAAAAAGCGCGAGAAAGAAAAAGTGTCGCAGCAGGAAGAGACGCTAATGAAATCTCTACCGAAGCGGCCGCAGACGAATGAAGATTTAGAATTGTTTGAATGCAAATTGAAGATACCTCATGTTCGCGTTGTGTTCATGTGAGATGCATCGCCACCTAAATCTAAATGTAACGAATTTGCCGTAATCATCCTGGACACGACAGCCGACATGAGGCAGACATCATCACAGCATTTCGCCGAGAGGTGGCGCACATTGACGGATCTCATCCAGCCGATGGTATTCCCCGTCTGCCCGTTGCTGGCAACGAACCGTGGACAACCTCGGAGACTATTTTGAAGTATGTTAAACAGCTCGTACACGTACGATACGTACCTAGTCACATGAGTGTATATAGTTTGTACAAGAATATATCAGTTAAACGGTCATTTCAAGCAGCCATGTTTGTTTTTGTTATCTGCCGGACATTCCTGCATCCATGCCCCATGTGGTGTCATCTCGAAAACGTACATGACGTACACTTTAAACTGAACATAGTACATTTCCTGTGTTGGGTCATTTTCGAGAGATAAGCCATAGTTTCCATGACTTCTGAGTGAGATAATATACACTGAAGAGGCAAAAAAACTGGTATAGTCGTGCGTATGCAAATAACAGAGGTATGGAACCAATCAGAGTAACGCGATGCGTTCGGCAGCGCCTATATAAGACAACAAGCGTCTGGAAAAGTTGCTAGATCGGTTACTGCTGCTATAATGGCAGGTTATCAAGACTTAAGTGATTTTGAACGTGGTGTTATAGTCGGCGCACGAGAGATGGGACATAGCATCTCCAAGGTAGCGGTAACATTTGGATTTTCGCGTACGGCCATTTCACGATTGTACCGTGAATATCGGGAATTCGGTAAAACATCATATCTTCGACATCGCTGCGGCCGGAAAAAGATCGTGAACGAACGGGACAAACGACGACTGACGAGGATCATTAAACGTGACAGACGTGCAACCCTTTCTCAAATTGGCACAGATTTCAATGCCTCCTGCATACCTTCAGACATTAGTCGAGTCCATGCCACGTCGTCTTGCGTCACTTCTGCGTGCTCGCGGGGGCCCTACACGATATTAGGCAGGTGTATCAGTTTTTTTGGCTCTTCAGTGTATATAAACACATACATGTGTTTCATGACGATGAAAATATATGGTATTTTACTAATAACAGCAGCGCATTTATCTATATAATTGCTACAATAAATTTTTTTTGCGAAGGCCTTAAATTAATTTTGTTTGTACAAAGTAATTCTGTTTCTAACGAACAACTTTTACATAGACATGACGTCCAGAAACGCTTAGTTTGGCATTTACAGGAGTTGAGGTTATTTCGAACAATTCCTCTTCTCAATAATGGTATATGCAATGCAACTTTAATGCAGTTAATGTTAATATGCACTGATATGATTCTTAAATGAATGAACTATAATCTAAAGGTTTTATTTATTATTCTGCATAACTTAACAACGCTTGTCAGTTCTTGTAACTGTGAACGTTTTTATGGGCCAAGATCTTTACATAAATACTTTTTTTATTATCATCAGCACCCTCCTAAACTATCTGTACGTCACATCTTACATCTGTTCGCTCATTGCTAGCATACACATTAAGACAGATAATACAGGGTCGGCTCTCCCGCGTGAAGTAGAT
>NQII01006588.1:68711-116725 GCA_002778355.1 Clitarchus hookeri
AGGGCAAGAGAGGGCATCTTCCCCGAGCGGTAGTACCCTGTAGGTAACAAAACGCACACATGTACACAGGTTTACAACTAATAATGAAAACATTTTAAAAAATTTTATACGATTAAATAAACATGTGCATGCATCGTTACTATATTTATAAAATAAATAGAAATACCTAAAAAAAGGTGTTTAGTTGACTTGTTTGGTGGTTGACATAAAACGGCCACATACTTTTTACCGTTAGAAAAAAGACGGAATACACATGGTTAAACATGCCGAAAATAAACTGTTTTTTCTGCCAGCTGGCTTTCCGTTTGTCACCTATACGTTGTTTCAGAATCTTCAGATTCCGAAACTCAACATTCAGCTGATGGCATAAACGTACCCTTATATGGAAGGTAAATTACACATAGGCACAGCAGACACTTCCCTGTCATGGCAAACATATGAAAGGGGATGTGCAATATTGTTTGGATGGGTATTTTCTTCTGCGTCGTGATACGTTCTAAAATTATACATCTGTTAATAATTTTCTAATTTTTTGGCACGTAAGAGTTATTTTCATTTAGTTAACAAGACCGTATACATAATTTTTACATTGTGGCACTGACATGGTGATAAATAATATAGTTTGGCCTATACAACAAACATATTATTTGTTTTTTAATCTCATTCTAGGTTTGAAGAAGAAAGTAGGCCTACTGCGCACATTGTCACCTATCCTACCTCATTGCTACGTAATCTATACATAACTAAAAGGTAATTTGTTTTATATGAAAAGTTAAACGTGTTTGTTATTTATAATAACATCAACTTCTGTGATTGTGCGTATTATTATAACATTTTATTCACAAAAATGTTATTTTGCTCTAATTGTGTAGTAATATTTAGGGAATTACAATTATTTAAAGTATATAGTTTCATTAGGTTTTTACATATTTTTTATAAAAACTTAGTAGAAAAACGCCAAATTTTCTTTTTGGGGGTTTGTTTATATTCTTTTATGACGTCTTTGTTGATTTCACTTAGTTAAAAATATTTAATTTAATTTACTACAGTATTATTAATTTAAAATCAGTATTCATTATGTTTTATGTTACCTAACTGTTTACATGTCCTAGATTAAAAAATGGAAACATGGATGTAGGGAAAAAAAGGGGGGGGGCAGTATCCAACTCTGCCCTCTCAACAAAAATGCCTAGATCCAGCACTGTGATAATATTAATAAAGGCATAAGAATAATACATTGTTGACTTTTTAAATAATTGTAACAATGTTTAAATGCCTGCTGTAACAGTATTGCAATTTTACATTTTTTTTCTTAATTTTTCTACCCCAGATTCTTAGCAACTGGAAATACATTTACATATCTGGGTTTCGAGTACAGGATGGGTACGGCAAAAATTTCGGGAATGGTACGAGAAATGTGTGAGGCAATCTGGTGTTCAATGAAAATACACTTCATGCCAGAACCGACGAAAAAAGATTGGTTACGAATAAGCAATGAGTTTTTGAAGAGGTGTAATTTCCCACTATGCTTTGGTGCGCTTGATGGTAAGCACATAATATTTGTGAATCCTTTTCACTGTGGGTCGTTGTTTTACAACTATAAATGTTTCTTATCCATTGTTTTGCTCACTTTACTGGGAGAGTACGAAAAATCTACTCATCGAAAAATATTTAAAAAGTTGGTTCTGTACCACAAAATTGTTTCCAGATCTCTCAACTTAACTGGTCATAAAACCCTTCCCAGCACCAATGGACAGTTGGAACCCCCCCGTAATAGTTGTTGATAAAGCCTTAGTCCTGAGTGAACATGTTTTGCGACCGCATTCTAGGCAAAGCTTGGATAACAAGAAGCGCATATTGAATTATAGATTAACGAGAGTACCCCAACGAGCCCACCAAGTCCTCAGGATAGCCTACGGACATCCCTTGAGGATATCCGAGACTATAACATCCCTGGGATATCCTGTGAATGTCGAGTTAGTATGTTCCCATAACCTCCTCTTAAGTATGACCCTAGATCATACCATCACACTCCATGAAAAGGGCACAGCTGTTCACTCATCCCAGAGAGTTCCTCTTCGGACGAACATGGGATATCCTAAGTTCGTCCTTCTAAGGAGCTCTCTCGGACATCCCATTACACTCCTTGGAAAGTACATGGCTGCCAGCTCGTCCCAGGGAGCTCCTCTGTGGACGAACTTGGAATATTTTATTTACACTCTTTGAAAAGTACATACCTGAAAACTTTCCCAGGGGGACTATTTCCGGAGAAATTAGGATATGGGAAATTTAATTATATCCCAAGTATAACCTACCATTTTCTTAGGGGCGTTTATGTGAACATGTATATAATTAACATGTAAAGTTATCTATTTTTATTTATCGGTGGTTTTTGTTAATCATTTCATAAAATGTTCACAATTGATATGAAGATAAATTACATAATTCCTCTTGTTTTTAAAATAATTCTATTGTACAATGGTATTACTTTGCGTAAGTTAAAAACGTCATTGCCATTTCTGACGAACAAACTTATTTTTAATTTTACATTTCAATGCCTTTTTTTGTATAGTTTTTTCCATGATCTGTATTTGCATAGTCTTATGTAACGGAATTTCTCCTTTTATCGTTGTCAACATTGCATAAAGATATTTTTGCTTTTTCGTTTCCGGCTTCAATTATTCCGTACAGTTCTGTGGTCAATTTTGATTTAAAGAGTGTTGTGCTTATATAATATTTATGTGCTAAATGGTAACTGTTTGTGCATTAAAGGCATGGGGAGGAAACTGGTAGGAATCCGTGGAAAGGTACTTTTTCTCAGTGGGAGTTTTTTTCTCTAGTTCTATTTCTCACTGTGGCACCGAAGAATTGCTAGCCGCAAAAAAATTGTCACATTTCAGTCATACTAAATACTCTTAATTTCTGAAAGCATAAGAAGTATGAAAATTGTATTATTTTGCATAATTACTTTACGCAATGTTTATTAAAAGACAACGTACTGTTTGAACACTGTGTTGACACGCTTGTTTTGGTTTTGTATTTTGAGGTTTGGCAGTTTTTTAGTAAAAAAATTTTTTTGCATGTAGATAATATCCTAGAAACGTATTTGTTTTGAAAAAATTATGTATTTTCTCAATGTGGTTATGGATGTCAGTTTGCGGCGTGTGTTAACATTTCAAATCCTAATGAGCAGCGTTTTTTACGGTTTTAAAAAGCCAAGTTCCGCTTGCAGGTATCAGTTGTGGGGTGAGAAACTTTTTCAATTGCCTCTCTCTCAGATACACACAAGCAAAACTTTGTGAACCTCACTTCTAGGTGAGACAGAACCAGGATGAAGATGAGCTACGTCTGATTAGAGGAGCAGTGCCTACAATCCAGGCTGCAGTGAAATTAGGTTAACTTCTCTCCATCCATATGAAGAAATAACCGAACATGATGAATATGAAGAAAATTGTTTGCTAATTTTAGAAGACCAACCTCACAAATATTTTAGTGTAGGTGATCACTCATAAGTCAAGTTAGATGAAGTTCCAAGTGTTACAAGCTAAGTAATGAAGTACCGCCGTTGAACTGTAAGTACATGTTGAGTGGGTTGGCTTGATTGCAATTATAAATGTATGCACCCATTGGACGATGTTTATCAACTGTCATTCACTCATTAATCGGTACATAAAATTATGTAAAATTATTATATGTTAACCGTATTATTTTACATTACTTTGACGCGTGACGAGTTCATGGGATAGGCATTACGCTGTATTCACACCCTGAGAAATACCGCCGAGGAAATCCCGAGGTATAAGGATACGCGGGGAAGAAGCGAAGTGAGAGAAAAACAGGGAAATCCCGAAAATTAGCTGGTTATAAGCCCTTTACGTAGGAATCAAAGGAGCCTCCACCGAGAATTAGTGCCACCACAGCTCACAGGAACCCCCGAGATACTTGCCGCACCCCCACCCCTCCCCCTAGTTGGAACGCGCGAGCCGCTGACGAGACACGAAATCCTATACAAAAAACGCGCGAGTTACATGGGGGATGTCCCGATTTCTGTCTCTAAGAATCTGCTGACAGCCAATTTGAATATATCGGGAGACGGGTTAAAATTCGGGAGTAGCCAAGGTGTTTGATCATTCAGTTGTCATCAGGCAGTTGTCAGCAGATAGTCAGTTGTGATCCAGCAGTCGTGATCAGCCGTGGACGAGGAGTTGTTCGGCAGCCGCGATGCGAGACAGAGAAGGCAGTTAGGCGAGAGGTAGTGGTATCACCGGGCCGGAGTTCGGGCTCGGCCCAGGCAGTAATGTACGATCAGTTGTTCGCAGTCAGTTGTTCAACCGAGACGGCAGTTGTTCGGCGCAACAGCCACGAGACGAGATAGATGCAGCCGAAACGGGAGAAGCCGAATCAGGCACGGGAGTAATCAGTCGTGTGACGAGAACAGTGCCTAAAATATGAGTAATTACCCGGAAACGAGTGGAAGTCCCAGACCGAGAGGCGCTATTCCCCGAGAAGGCGTAGTCGTTCGCCGTATGGCGACGAGGCGAGCAGTCAGTCAGTCAGGGTGTCAATAGTAATGTCACCGAGGAGAGAACCCAGGAACAGCCGAAACTTCATGTGAAAATTCCAGAGACAAACCCAGTAAAAGTGCCAAGAACTTATGAGTACATTTCCGAAAACGTAGTGGAAGTTTCCGCGGTGAGGAATGCAGAAACGTGAGCCGGAAGCAGGACGAGGAGGACGCGCTCTCCAGCCAGGAACGCCAGTCGGGGTCGCAGGGAAAGTACAAGTCACGGGAAACCAATACAAGTCACGGGAAACCAATCCCGGACTTCAGAGAGAGACCGTCAAAGCCGCAGGAAAAAGCCAACTTAGTACAGCACGCCAACGAGAGCCAGTTCAGGGACCTGAACGAGGGCCACCGAACCCACCATGCCTCAGCCACCAACGAAGACAACTCACCAAAAGCTGCAGTCACAGATAAGTAGAGAAACATCTTCCTTCAACAACCTTCCCTGGCACATAGTAGTCTGCCCACCAGCCCTTCAGGCAAACGACTTGCAGGGGGGCTCAGTCTCGTCAGTGTTTGTTATAACTATGTGACCTTCTGGTCAATAAAATCCTGGTGTGTTAAATAGCGGAAAATACGAGTATTTGTTTACCTCTAACGCAACCACCACAGGTGCCCTTAGTCTGCACCTATAAATTTAAGTATATAAGCTACTGGCCACCGCCCTGTATATCTCAGGAGGCTTTGTAGCGACAACTTTAAAGTTCGTAACAAGTGGTTAAAAACTCTAATTGCCTCCGAGACTTACGACTGGTATTCATTGCGTGTATGTTAGGTTGTCCTGGATTGGGGTAAAAGTAGAATAACATGTTTTGTTCTCATTGCTACATATTCTGGTGTGATTTACTTTAAAAATATGCCAAGATGTTATCGTTAGCTATTTATGGAATACTTTTATAACTTTTATACCCACAATGTGGCTAGGAAAAATTATAGCTTTGTAATGGTTGTTATTTTTTAAATTGTACTCGGCCTATTATCCTTCACTGCATAAAAAACATGCATGGGAACCGTAAGAGCACAGTGGGTAATTATGAAGAACAAAGGTTTTTCAGAAAAATTAAAAAATATTATGGAAAATTTTATGTATTGACAGTACTATTGAAGCTGAAGCACAATTTCTTAGGTGTATTGTTTTATTTGCAGTACATGTTAAAAATTGCAATAGTCGCAAGGTCTATGGAAATCAGGGAAATTGTTGGGCAGGAGTTCTTAAAAAATTGGATGTGAATGTTTAAAATGTCAGTGGCACCAGAAAAGTGAATAGATCAAAATCTGCACCACTCCATTGGAGCGTTCGAGCAATAGGCCGCACGTAGGGCACACCGATTTACTTATTTAATACAGTTGTCAGATACGTACGAAGCAAGTAAGCATTTATGAATCAGATAAATAGGTCTACCATTTTTACATAAAACTACATGAACCATTTAGATGGAACACTTAGCAGAGTGACATTTGAAAAGATCAAGAATTCAATGCATCGTGGTCTGCACTTACCAAAATTTGCATCTCTACTAACAATAAAGTGTATTGAAATAGCTCTCTTAATTTGATTAGTTTGCTTCATTTTTGTTTACATAATTTTGGAATTATAGGACGAAATTTACATGGTGCTTAAAATAACCAACAGGTGATACGTAACACATGGTACAGTATCAGTTTGTTCCAAGACAATACATAGTACGTGTTGAAAGGTGCTGGTAATTTTTTAACATGGTCAGATTTGGAAATGCATCATCCTTCGTAACCCGTAAGGTGGGTTTACGATTAAATACTGAAGAATTAAGATTTGTACTTGTGACTCGTTAAATACATAGAAATTAAATTTTGCCGTTTTGTATTTATCTAGCAACTGTTAAGTCTAGCCAATCAGAAACGTAGGTGATGAAAGCAACTGACTTAACCCGGAAAAATGGACAAGAGTGAAGATTATTTTCATATATTTAATTATTTGTGGTTACTACTTGTGTAATAGTTTTGGAAAACTCTTTATGTATTATAGAAGGGGAATCTGATGCCACTATTGACCACTGACGTCAATTTATTTGAAAAGGTTTAATAAAGCAAATTCAATAGCCTCTTCCAAGAAATAAAACACTACCATGAACAATTTATTCAATAAAGAGGGTACCTAATGTCTTTTGATTACAAAAATTAGTTGCATACAATTTCACGATAATACATTACCTAAATCCAAGATGCAAATAAAGTTTACCGCCAACGGATGACACTGTGCTCTGATTGGAAACTTCGTCTTGACCTGTAGGTTAGATACAAAATATAACGATATCTTAAGTCAAGCCAAAAATTCACACGACCCGCACACAGCAGTCATAAACCAATACCCTTGTAAATATTTGTTCATATTCTAAGCACACTGCTTAAGGTTTCTGTTAAGTCTACCGTAAATCCACCTTCAGACGTACAGGCGGCGGAACAGGTGGGTCGGAGGATCTTATGATCCCCAACTGTAAGGGTCAGTTTCTCAGTAGAAATAATAAACCCGCACTAAAATTACGCTTTTGCTGTTAAATTAATACCTAACGTACAGAAAAATTTTAATATTATTTTCAAATATGCTTCTAGTAGAATGGTGCAGTGTTTATAGAATTTGTATGATCCGATATTTTCTTGTATACGATATCAGTTTTAATGTTAAATAAAGACTGTATGTTTTATAAAGAATCTTCCTGAACTCAGTACAGAAACTCCACCAAGTCGTTCCCCATCAAAAATTATTCAACTTATATCTTAACATACTTTGTCCAGAAACCACTCCGAAGGGTGGAAAACGCCATGAAAAGTAAGAAATAAATTATATGTTTCGCCAAATGAAATGCACATGGAAGACATGTCATTATCAATTTTGGTACACCAGGTAAGAAAATGAAGGTGTTCAGAATGCAAACACGAGTATAGCAAACACATATCCATTTCTATGGTATGTTGGGATTGCTATCAAATTGAACAACTAAAATATAATTTGTGTTTTTGTCTAATGATATTTTGAGGACGGAATTATTATTGACAGCAATAACAACAGTTATTAGGACCTCTCCTGGTCATGAACTGCATCCCTCTTGGTTATACGATAAACATAAGGGGGTAACTGTGAACTGTTTCAATTTGTAATGTAAATAACATAATCTCCAGAAAGTTAGACCGAATGAAAACTTTGAAAAAGTAAAAGAATTTTTATATGAACAATTTTATTCATTTGTGATAGCATTTTCCTACTTTACTTTATCCTCACTTTCCAAATACCCGTTTTGACCTTAGAGAAATTACCTTTCGTATTTGGTCTTGTTTAATTTTTTATAAATACTATCATAATTAAATAATTTTCAATGCTCTCATTTCAGAATTTATTACTGTTCTTCGCAGTTTTGAGTCATTATTGTTCTTGTCTTTAAATCAAGAACAGGAAAATTAGTTTTTGTTAATATTGTCTGTGTTCTTTCTATTAGCGGAGATAAAATCTGCTGGGTAGCCTTGATCGCTAGGAAGAGGAGGGTCGGAGGGAACTAACCCGAGTGCATGGTTGTATTAAGTGAACGTTTTAGCATACTGGACATTGCGGGTACGAAGACTCTCGGTGCACACGTGCGCGCGCGCTTACGGGAGCAGCTGCCACGGCGGGCGTCAGTCGTGAGTTGTCCGTTATGAGCAAGCACTGCTCACCACCTTCAGTCGCGAACTGTCTCTAAAATTACGATAACGAAGAGGTGCTTGCGCAGAGACCGCGGTCAGGTGGTTATCGCATCCGAAAGCGTAGCGTTGCACTGAGTACACGATGCACATGCCTATCAGGGTCGCAGTCAGCTGTTCAAGTTACGCTGCCGTTGCGACTCCGCGCCTGCTACCAGCGACACACTGGCTAACATTACGCTGCGGCTAAGTGCACCCGACTGGAGACGTCAGCATCGCTGGCTGGCGAAGATTGGAGGGGGGGGGNNGGGGGGTACTTCGCCACTCACTCGTGCCTCTCCCGATCGGGCAAGTGGGGGATTCTGACACTCCCCCCACCCCTTAAAAACAAAAGTAAAAAAAAAAAAACAACTGCCGGTCTTGCGCAGAAATACGTGAATAAAATAGAAACCACATTTTCTTCTTCCCTCAAACACGTCATTAGTCCCTTTCCCTTCCTAGCAACCCAAAAGATCCATCGACCAATAAAATCTTTCATGTGTATCAGTCCACGCAGGAAATACACTGAATATCACACCACCCCCNCCTAGACCCTTGGAAATTCGAATAACACCATCTATGTGCGTTGAACTATTTCCCCGTGTATCAATACGCTACCAGTTCGTACTATTTACCTATGTATCATTTCGTTGCCAGATAGTACAAATCAATTGATTGGCTCCCTCCCCCAATTCCGCCATTCTTGATATCATCATCCAATAAAATCGCCTCATGCTCGAGACGAAATATTTCTTTACACTGTATATCAATCCGCCACCAGTTCGTATTATTTTCCAACGTAACAAACCGCTGTCAATATCCGAATTATTTTGACGCACTTCATTCATTCCATTCAATAGAATTTATCAATCTATGGGGCGAACTATTTTCACTACAGGATAGTATAAATTGGTCGAATCTGCCTGAGCTACCAACATTTTGGTATCCGCAATCACGAGTCACGTCGGACGTCTTCAGGTCGCCTTCACATCTATATTAATTACCTTCCTGATAAGTATCATTCTGTGAACTTTAAATATGTCAAATACTGGATGTTTTTTTTTATTAACACATTAAATTCAATCACCTGAAATGAACCGAAATACCTCCGGCCATAGTTTTAAAATATGTAAGTTGCTGGAACATAAATAAGCGTGGCGTCATATACAAAACTCATTTTCAAACACACTGAAAATTAGTTCAGATAGACGGGTTACTTAAGCGATGCGGGGCGAAAAAAATTGCCGTTTATATACTACATTCGTGAGGTCAGAAATAATGTTCGCAACGTAAATGTTGTATTGAAAGTAGGTTTAGTCTGAAATTTCGAAGCCAGTATTTTCCAATACGTAACAAGGATTTTAGTAATGAAGGTAACTCGAGCTATAGCATTATATCCTTGGTAGAATTGTATGTTCGAGAAGCTCAACTGGACCCTGGAACAGTATCTGGTGATCTTCGCGGAAATCAACCAAAATATTGTGACTCGAAGGTACCCTTCGGCAGTCCACGAGTAACAAGAGTAACACCTTCAAGGATGATGTTTGGGAGTGAGCTCCGCCTCCCTCGTGGCTTGCTGTTCAGATGGTCAGTAAAAGAAGAATCAGCCTCCCCAAATTATGCCTGTAAACTAAATCAGATGATAATCGATATTTATGGGTTTTCCCGGCAGCATACTAAAATCAACACTGACCGAATGAATACATGATATGACTGGATAATGTATGAATAGGCTTCTGAAGAAGGACAGCTAGTGTGCCTGATGGACGATTACATATTAGAAGAAAATAGCAGGTGGTAGCCATTATTGTAGATATATTAGATTTAAAGTGTTTTTTGAATTTTTTATCTGTAAATAAAGAATTATTAATATTTATTTTATTTAATAAAGACATCCATAACTTAAATAACCTTACTACACCCAGAAGCTTTAAAAGTTTGCAACTATAATTTGATGTATATGACATAACAGTGAATTCATAGTAATATATTACGATTAATAAAAACCAAATATTATATAGTTATAATGAAAAACCATCTAATAACTGGTATATTTGTATACTGTAATATATAACAATTTTTATCAAATATATTTTCTTACGACATATTAAAAATTATAACAAAATCAATTGAAAAATTTAAGCGTTTTCTATTTGTCATTTCGTGACTGGTATAAATAATAAACAAAAGGATGTCTTGGTCTGTAACTGGAAATACCAGTAGAAAAAAAAAATTTTGTATCACTTTATGCCTTCCTTTTGGCTGGACTACCGGTTAGCAAGTTGGTTGGGTAGCTGGCGCTGATTGGTAAATGGCGTTTCAACAGTTGCATATGCGGCTGGATTTCGCAGCATAAGCTGGCGTTCCACCTCTGCATTCTTAACTAATATGTGCCACGACTATACAGTGAGGATAGTCACATTGCTATATATCAGCATAGAGTTACAACAAAATTCATTCATCGTCAGGAATTCAAATTTATAGTAGCTGAGCAAACTGTGATACACACCGGGAAGAGAAAATATTCTCGATTAAGTAGAGCGAATTCTGGTGCAGTTTTGATGAGGATGTGATAGGAATTGTCGCGGTAATTAATAAGTTAACACTAAAACCGTATAATGTTATCAGAACGCCAGGGTCGTATCCGAGTTTGTAAAGGATGGAACTGCTCATAAAAATAAAATAACTAAATTAGGTTTTTAATTTATTCCCACAGCTGTTATTTATAACTATTATCTACCTTATCTCCCATTTAAAGCTTGTAATTATCAGTGAGTATGATATTCAATGTTTATCTCAATTTTAATGAAAGCCCTTATCACTGTCTCTATATTAATTTTAGTAATTTAATTCACAGTTATTATCTACACGTGTTCAATCTGCCTATTGCCATCATTCCAAACGCCTGCCACCCAAGCATCCAGTTCAATAGTCCCGCCTGTCAGTCTCAAACTCCAATGTATCGATGCACGTAGTTCGTAGACATCACTCTCTCTAGTCACTCTCGCCGCCACTCGTCGCTTTGGTGCCTCTTCGCATTGCTGTCTTCGCACACCTGGAGCTTATGGCCGCACAAACCTCCAAACTCTATACTGTTGGCTGGGAGGCTTAGGTAGTCCCGTTGGCCCGATCTAGAAGTTTCCCCACATCCCGAATCTCGCTGAGATAAGCTGGGGAAAGGACCAGAATATTTTTGCAAAGACTACCCCATGAATTCAATTCGCTCAATTTCGGGAGTGCGCAAGTCCCGATGGGCTCTTCGGGTTACCGCTGTGCTCTTCTCTCACTGATCCGTTCGCTCGAGCGATTGGAGCCTAGAGAAGGGGAGGGGGGGCTAGGGAAGCGATTCAGAGGAGTAAGTTTGTAACAATATGATTATAATCCTTCAGCGACAGTCTGAATTCATACATTAGTAACGGTGATAAATTCATTTCAAATATGTGATGCCTGAACCGTCCACAGTTAAATGTTACATAAATTAATTTAGTTTAAAGGCCATTTTGTTTTAAAGATTAATTTTTTCTTCTCGACCATTTTCAAGGGTTTACAACGAACACAAAATATTTTTTAAAGAGCGAGTTAACTATTGAAAAATCATTATGATGTATTAAGAGATAATGATAAGTGATGTGAGAGTAAACACGGCCGCACTAAATGTGTAAGTTATACGTACTGAGGTTTACTCAAACTCTACTTTTTGATGTTAATTATAAATAATATACGAAAATAAACAATTATATATTTTCCATTCATTCATGCTTAACATGCAGTTACGTAATTCGACAAGGAATTCTCACTAAATTCTGTCCCTGAATTACCATTTAAATTTTATGCCTGTCAAATCTCACATTGTATTGCTTGTCGAATAACTAGACTCTAGAAATACTTAAATGTGTTAACTTATGTGTTTAGAAACTTTACTTTATAACGAAAGTATAAAATAAACTATTATTGAAATTGTAGATAATGTGCCTCTTAAAATTCAAACTTTTTTACAAGAAGATGATACATTTGAATTGTTCGAAGGGTTTCCATCTAGAATCTAGAAAATTATCAATTGTTTTGAATGTTAAATTCCTATTAAATATTTAAAATACAATTTATTTCATCATAGTTTCGATCTAATCTAAATATTTACTTAAGAGTTTTAAAATACGACGATAAATGTCTACATCACAAATAGGTAGTACATATCCATTATGTGGGTGTGTGCGTGTGTGAGTGTGTAACTTAGGAACCCACAATATTCATTGCCATCATTGCATAATCGACATGATCGATAAAGTTACTCGAAACCAATTTCTTTCTTTTTCAATTTGGGAATATCGCAAACACGTCACTTTATTAAGGAATATTTACTAACTAAGAAATAAGCGATAAATATGAATTAAATTCAGATTTGTAAAAAAAATAGTGTACTGCAGATATCACTACTATGCCTGACCGAGAAAATGACCCACCATTAAGGATGCTCAAAATCACACTAAAATGCACGTCCATATAGCCAAACATGTGCAGAAGTTATTGATATTCAGATACAGACGTGGCTATATGAGCATAAAATACTTAATGAATCAGTAAGTAGTAGGATATCCATTTTAGGCGATATATTGCTGAACTCGAAGTGCCATCGATTCAATGAGTTTCCGATTAATGTCCTGTGGTATCGGGGATCACGTAATTTTGATCCGTGTCCACAGTTAACCTTCTTTCTGTATAGAGTAGAGGGCATTCAACTGACGTCTAATCGTGTCCCATAGATTGTCAATTGACGAGAGGTCAGGAGACCGTATCGGCCAACTAGTTACTTGCACACACTGCAATACACCGAGGCTGGTTTGAGCCGTATTTGGCGGGGCGTTGCGCTGTTGAACACGTGTATAATTGACGAGAGGTCAGGAGACCGTATCGGCCAACTAGTTACTTGCACACACTGCAATACACCGAGGCTGGTTTGAGCCGTATTTGGCGGGGCGTTGCGCTGTCGAACACGTGTATTTGTGACACCCTGCGGACATGGCGTTATCAAGGGCCGCAGCACTTCGCCAACTTATCGGCGTGACGTCCCGTGATACGTCCAAGAGGTGAGCGTTTGTTTGCGCCGACAGCACCCGGAATCATCACTCCATGTTGTCGGGCTGTGTGGCGCTCCACAACGGCAAAGAAATCCACCAAGTGACCACTTTGCCGCCAGACTCTCACCCGGTGGTCATCGTTGTTGGGAGAGAAATGGGATTCGTCGTTGAATATCACACTGTTGCATTCTGCACCATACGCATCTCGGTTGCGATATCATTCTAAACGATGTTGACCATGGCTCGCTGTTAAGCGTAGCCTCCGCAACGGACGGCTAGACAAAAAAAAAAAAAGGCCTCGGGTAATCGGCGACACTGCTCGTGTTGATGATATCGAAGAATCAAAACCCCCATATACACTTAGTAAAATGTTACCTGTCGTGGAATGCAGGTGCGCTACGACTTGGCGTCTGATGTGAAGATCTGCCCGCTCTCACGTCCATCTCCTAGATCCGGTCCCACTTCGACGGCATACATTTCTTTCCCGGGATCACTATCGCCAAGTGCGACCGATCGCTGTGGTATCGCGTTTCGTTTCTTCCCCTCAATAGGACGTATGGGTGAACCGGCAGTACGGAGATCAACGATGAAACCTCTCGTTAACTCACTCGTTTGACGGAACTTCGTACGACACTTTAAAAGCGTTAATGCATTGTTTATTCTCTAAATACGGTAACAGGAAAAGCATTCACTTGGCATGGCCGTAATGTCTTGAATTACGGTTTTACATGCTGGTTTTCTGCCTAATCACACGCTCTGTTCATGTTACTAGCCATAAATTGTAATCAAATTCAAAACGGGCTTATGTACATCCGCTCTATACGTTTCATGGTACAGAATTCACGCCTTCGCACTGTTTTATAATCTGCAAGGCTATTACTTTGAAAAGTGGGACAAGAGGTAATATTTTTCACACGTTTTCTTTAACTTGACGGAACTCCCTAATCTGCGAAGTTGGGGCAGAGCAGCGCCTTGATCACTTGAGGCGATTCTCGTTTGGTGGCTGGAGGCATCGATCCTTGTTAATGACCGTCAGAAGGGTTTAATTAGCTGGGTATCAGAGGACGGGTAGCGAGGGGCAACCTTGAAGGCCTTATAATAGAAGTTAAACAGCGTAATTTGAGGATGGCGTGTACCAGCAGAGCATTAATGTCCGTTAAGTGCTCCTGGGACGTAAAAGAAAGTTGTGCCTATTTATACCAAACTTCAAGGACCTAGATGTTGGCCTCATTAATTATATGCCATTCATAGGGGGTCACGGTGGTGTAGTGGTTAGACAATTTCCCTTCCACGTAGGTGAACCGGGTTCGATTTCCAATGGGGTCATTCTCGGATTTTAACATTTGGGATTAGTGCTTGATAATGCTGCTGGTCGGCGGGTTTTCTCTAGGATCTCCCGGTTCTCCTCTCCTCTTTACATTCTGGTCCTGCTCCACACTCACCTCGCTTAACCCTTATCAGTTCTAAAGACCTATATTTTAAGAGCCGTCCAAATCTCTTCACTCACTCACTATACCTGTCATTATAAAGCCAAAAATTTAAAATGCCCTTAAACAATATTTTCAGGAGGGGGTGGTAGTACTCATGTGTATACTTTTTGTTGGTAAAGAATTACCCTTCGAAGGGGATACATATTTACCTACTAATATAAAGTTGTTCATAGAATTTTATGTAACGAATCTTTCGAGATTTCTTTACTTGCAAGAGTTAATAATAATATGCTAGGAGCTTCAATTATAATCGATGAATTTGTAGTTTCAGGAGTCGTCGGTATATGCACTATTTACCTCCTTACAAAATCTGTTCAATGAACTTGATAGCAAACAAAATCACATATGAAGTTACAGAGTCCAAGGATATATGTATGCACATAACGATTAACAATTGGTTATTTTGCAAGTATTACCATATTTACATAATATTGTTCCAGTAAGTTTGTGAAAATAATTGTTTAAATAAAATTATATAAATTATATTTGTTATAATATTTTGTTATTGAACAACTCTAAGATTTTCCAGTAATTTAAAAATTTATTATTTATTTATTATGTGAATTTCGTTTGGCGATTTTTAAAGAACAGGTCCTAAACATTCGTGCAACACATTTTCGCAGCATATGAGCACGAAAGCAAGCGCAAGGAGTGCAGCAAGTAGTTGAAATTTACCTGTGGATGTGAACAGAAATAGTATTGTCCAAGATAACTGGTATAACTAGTTTATAAATATACAAATTTTTATACCGTGCACAAATTGCAACTCTGACTCATCGATAAAACTGCTTTGAACCAGAATCCGATGTAATATTTATAATACGAAAGGTAACGGCCTCTGCAATGTGATATCTGAAGGATTCTCCCAACAGGGTAAGTGATAGAATGAGCTGCTGTTTCGAACATACGCCATTGCACAGCTTTGTAGCACAAAAATAAACAACGTAATCTGAGATATGGCACGAAAATAAGGCAGACACGAAAATAAGGGATAGTGTTACGAGTTGTGTTCTGGCCCTTAGCTGAGTGGCCTGACTGATCACACCTTCACTTATTTATCCAGGACACGGGCCGTGATCGCTGAACTTAGTTATGAAATCGCAAACCACAGAAACTTCCTCCACGGGCCAGTAAACGGGGACAACGCAGCCGATATAGAACAGTGTAGTCAGTGGGCGGTGTCTTTTGTCGTCGGGCCATTGGAACGAGAAAACAACTAAAGATGGGTGTGTCCGGCCGTCAACTTGAGACATCTTAATCAACCTCCGGAATCATTAACAATGCGAGGACTCCCCAATTAGGCATTAATCATAATGCAGCTGGTTAAATCTTTATAAAATATTATAGTTTGATATTTAAGTATATTTGTATAGCTCCGTTCATATTCAATCACATTTATATTGAAATGATATTGTACAACCTTAATGTTGAATAAACTTATTTTATAAAAAAGGTCAATACATTACTCATATAAATAACATGTTACGCCCCTATATCCCTGTTAAGGATAAGTATCAAAAAAATACCAAAATCATAACAATGGTGGATGCTTGGTTCCTCCCTACCCTCTCGCCACCTTGCGTCAGCTTCTCTACCATCCAACCCCATTTTAATAAATTCTCATACACCTACGCTAATTTCCGTAGTAATAATAACAAAATTTGAGCAACGTCCACTTTTAACATTAAATCTTTTAGCTTTTAAGTAGGTGTATAATTAAAATAATGTCATAATATATACTTTTAAAATTTATTAGGGTTAAATAATAAATTACTATTTGCAGCCCAATATATAAACTTAAAAGCAATTATTTGAAACCTAAATAACAAACGTTATTAAAATTTAAAGAATTTCAGTATGAACCGTTATGTCCCTAGTTGCGTATATTTACCTCAGCAATACCATTCTAATAATTTAAATTAAGTTATAGATCACCTGTGTGAGCTGGATGTAGTTATTTGATATGAAACTATTACTGTGATATTAATTCATAATCACGTGACAATTTCCATTAAATTAACTTTCAACATATGCTAATTGAATAAATTCCCTACAAGATGTAATAATGTAGCAAGATATTATTGTTCTCGGATAAAGGTAAAGGATTTTATTATGCTCTCCCACCAGTCAATATATATTTAAGAAAAATGTATAGAAATAAGATATGCCAGTTAACTACGAGATTTTTGTAATCTGATAGAAGACCCGTGTTATTTTATAAGTGAAGGACGAGTAGTCGCAGCTACATGCCAGGCGACGCGGCCCAGTTGCAAGGTGCCGAGACGACACATTCCCGCATCAGCACTTCCCGTGGCTCGAGCGACACTGTGTTGCGAAAACGCGTGCCAGCGCGCGCGACGCAAATGTTTCACCTCGCCCACTTTAAACTATACTTGTATTGTTCTAGTTTTAAGTTCCTCATACTCCGAATATTCTCATACACTTCTCACAATCAATTGCCATACAGACACGGGGCAGAATGAATTCTGTTGGGTTCACGTATTATTGGGATTCGCGGACTTAGCGTATTACCCTGGGCTTTCGAATGTGCTGAATTGCACACCAGTTCTGAAGAGGATGCGCCTACTGCTAAACCCGACATGAGAAGGTAAAATTGTGTGCAATGTCAAGAGTATTTGACGAAATGGGAATAGTAACCGTGAAACACCCACTTCCACTGTGACTGTCTTCTCACGGTTTACCCACATCCCCACAATTGTCAGGAGGACTTAGTTAGCAGGTCAAACCTTTCGTTTCGCGTAAGACGAGGAGCAATCTTTGGGACTCTGGTGGAGTGGTGACCCGAACAGAGAGTCATTTCCTATGTGCTATACTGGCCTTGAAAGAGTTCAGGCAGTAGGGGCACAAACTGGAAGCGTTGGATTTTTTTATTGTGGGTCATTTCTATACTTCACTGTACCTTGAAAGTATACCATGAGGGTACTTTCGATTTTGACCGTCCTGTTGTAAATCATTGCGTAGAGATTTCCCCAATCCCCGTGTGCTACCTTTTCATGTGGAAGTAGGATTGCAATTAGTACCTACTTAATTATTTATGTGTTCCTGTAATTTATACTATGTTATATTTTCATAATTAGTGTCATAAAGTTTTACTTATACTATGTGTTGATGTCCCTCAACCTTGATAACATTTTATTTGTGTGTGGAAGTACTATTTATCTTACTCTTTATCTTTATATTATTATTACCTATATTACTATTTAACTTTTTATAATCAATGCAATTATGATATACTAATAATGTGTTGGTTTCCAGCATACTTATTAACATTTTAATAATTAAGAGTTTAATCAGCGCTCACAGCTAACTGCAATAAATATTTTTTTTTTTTAATGTATGAAACTAGGTATTTGTTTAACCATCCTATTTGCAGACATTGCTTAAGAAATGGATTTTAAACATAAACTTATGTTAGCATAAAGATGTTATTGCCTGAGAGTATAATATACGAAGGAGACTATTAATAAATAAATAAACTTTAAGGCACGTCTCAACATGCAAGATTCCAAGGTCGGACACACCCAGAAATATAATAAACCCATATATACATATAATAAGTCCATGATAACATTAACAAGTACATTTTGAATAACCATACTCCTCATAAACTATTAGGGCAATATTATTTCTTTAAAGTAAAATTTTACTGCAAATTATGTGTTTAGATAAGCTGTGAAAGCATTCTGTTGATAAATTCCCTTGTAAGTTTCAGAACAACGGTACCGCACGTTCATGAAGAGCAGCAACCAGCAGTGACATCGCATCTTCTCATCCAAAGTCCCTCCGGAGGGTGGCGCAAGCAATGTACGCGATAGCAGAGGTAGCAGGACACCTGTTCTGACGTCACACACAGCAATGTCAAGGCGCGCACTTTCATTATGTTGCATCAGTTCTACCATTTAACGCAGTTCGCGAGTCGTACACACGTAACCAGCGGTTTTCATATTTTATATACACCACTTACACTGCACCCTGCGGGTAACAGTAAAAACTACATAACAACTTTACTGTATAAATATATTATTGCTTAAAAAAAAATCATCGTAAACTTATGAAGATTACCGATAGGAGGACTTCAAAATGAAAGGTTTGTAAATTATATTATATAATGGAAGAAAAAAAAAGAGTTTAAATTAATTTAAAGATTTAAAAGTACTTGAAAAAAAAAAGATTTATTTCAATGCTAGCAACAATACAAATATAGAGGGAAAAAACTACTACATTAAAACAGTTTACGAATGAAATAATGAATTTTTTACGTCAATTTTATGACAAAGTGACATCTCATTTATACTAATTTATAGTAACGTGGCCACGCAATAGCATGTAGTTATGATATAACAGTTTTCATATTGAATTTTAAGATTTTCATTCTTATATAAATAAGAAATTTTGTTGTAAAATTTAAAAGAATTCTATACACATCTAATTATTATTACAGAAACATTTTGTTGTCAAGTATGTTAATATTTGTTACATTAAACAATTGTTTTGTAATTTTTAGATACTAGTGTATATAAGAATACATTTACTAATATTATGTTAATGTAAATATTCCTCCAATTACCCTCATACGTATTGAAACGAAGTTGAAAAGCAGCTGCACCTTTGTTTTACTTTCATAATTAATGTAAGTTTAAATAATTAATTTAATAGCATGATACGTTACGATACCATCCTATCACCATCCTAACCACCGTGACGTCACGTATCACTCATTATGTAATATTATTACGTCACTACTTCTACATTGTATGTATTAACATGTATTTCATTACCAGGAATCGTAGTGTTATGTACAAACATAAACAAAACAATTAATGTACCTGGGTGTAAGAACCTAGGTTTTCCTAGTTCAATACTTTTGCATTTCAGTTTTCTTCAATTGTAATTATAACAACAGTGTTTTTGAATTTTCAGTACTTACAAATAATCTATTGTAGTGAACGATTCACGCCACATAGCGTTAGTGTTAGAGACCCACGACCTCAAGAAAGGCAGACGAGTTCGCGAACCGCCCGCGGGGTGTCTCCCACGCCCACATGGAAGACACTTTGCACATATTGAAGTTCAAGGCCCGCAGGCCACTACAAACACACGGCAAAGTGTTTGCTCGGCCCACCTCGCCCGAGGACTGCACGAAAGAAATTGGCAGTTCCTTATACCCAGCTTATCCTTCTACTGCAATTCCTTTCACAAATTTTCCTTCCGTAGCGAAGAAGACTTCAACACGATCCATATTCCTACTCCCACAAGATGAACCCCGCAACACCTTATCATTTACACAATTCACACGGACCCCAGGGCAAGATGAGGGCATCTCGCTAGTGAACATTGGGAGAGATGTTACGAGTTGTGGTCAGGCCCTTAGCTGATCGGCCTACCTGATCACACCTTCACTTATTTGTCCAGGACACGGGCCGTGATCGCTGAAATAAGTTATAAAATCGCAAACCACAGAAACCCCCTCCACGGGCCAGTAAGCAGGGACAACGCAGCCGATATAGGACAGTGTAATTCGTGGGCGGTGTCTTTTGTCGTGGGGCCATTGGAACGAGAAAACCACTGAAGATTGGTGTGTTCGGCCGTCGACTTGCGCCATCGTAATCAGCCTCCGGAATTATGATCAAGGTGGGGACTCTCAAATTAGGCTTTACCCAGAACGTGGCTCTTTAAATCTTTAAACAATTTAATAATTTAATATTTTAGTATATTCGTTCATATTTAATCATATTTATTTTAAATATTATTGTACAACCTTAATGTTTAATAAACCTTTTTTTATATAGTGTACATTACAGAACTCTAATCAATAACTTGTTTCTCTCCTAAAACCTAGTTAAGGATTAATATCAACAAAATATCAAATTCATAGCAATAGACAACACCGTCCAAAGAAATAAATAATTAACGAGAGTTTATAAACTATCAATGTCCGAGGTGCATGCATTTGGAAACGGCCATCATTAGTGTGCATCTGCGTTTTGACCTAACCATATTCAACGTGGTATCGCAACATAAGAAGACCACCTAATCTAACTTTGAATAATAAGTGTCAGTGAGTGAGTGGAGAGATTTGGCCAGCTATTAACATCAAGGTATTGAGAGCCGATGAGGGTTAAGTGAGGTTAGTATGGAGCAGCACCGGAATGAAGGGGCGGGGTGAATGGGAGATCTCCGAGGTAACAGGCTGACCAGCGTCATCGTCCGGCACGATTCTCACCTGCGAAAATCTGAAGTCTAACCGCTCATCTACCGTGGACCCTCTTAAATAATAAGATAATACGTGTTTTTACAGTGTAAAAAACATAATCAACCGACTACACTTTTTGAATGAATGCCTTTGCGGATTTAAATTATTTTTTTATAGAAAATAAATAAGGGGGGGGGGCTCTTTTCATTAGCGCATGCATAGTAGCCACGGCCAGGGCTACCAACAGCCGCTCATTAATTAATACAGGAGGATACGAGACAAAAACGTCACAAGGAATAATCCGAGAATCTAGGAGATTTGAATGTACTGATCTCTGTAAATGACTCATAACGATACAACGGAGGTAACACCAAAGATTATTAAATATTTTATGTGACGACGATGGTAATTTCAATCGACGAGAAAACCGGCCTACAGCGGATGAAAACGTCAGCGAGTGGCCGGCGTTAAATAATTGATAAGGGCGTGTGTCTTAATAGACTTAAGGTTTATTTCTAAATTCAATCAACAAACTTCGGCTGAAGTTAAATCATGAAAAATGTAGCGCCTTATCCAATTTATAAGCCCAAAAAATTTTCTCAGGCGTTTGCGCATGTTGGATGAGGGGACAGTCTTGAATTAGTCTCAATTGTTCGTGGTTGGGCTGAATACTCTCGGCGTCAACCATGTGGCCCAGGTATTGAAGACATGTTTTCCCTATATGTAATTTTCTGTTGGCACACGTTAACCCAGTTGCCAGTCTTTCCAAGACGAGGAATTTTACGTGTCCTTCCCCACGTTTTTAACCAGATCACAGCATCGTCTAGGTATGCGATCGTACACTCTGTTACGAACTAGCTTTTATAAGCTTTTCGTACTTGAAAGTTACTAGGGGCGTACCTCAATAATGACTTATGATTCGGTAGAGCACAACAGTATAAGATGAGTTTTATTACATGAAGATTATACAGTTGCTATTTTAATGACTTTTGATCGGGGGAGCATTACATTGAATTTAAGATCATTCATTATTACGTTTAATTCATGCTATTTTATTTAAACCTAACTGGAAAGTCATCACCTTGTTAATGTTGCCGGAGGCTGATTCTACGAGACGGTTAGCGACGGAAAGACACGCCAATCTTCCTGGTCTGCTTCGCTGGTCGGGTCGACGCCCAAAGGACTAAAGACGAAAAGACACTGTTCCAGGTATTACGCAAGCCTATATCAAGCGCGTGGTTCTGCGACCCCGCTCAGTGACCGGTGGAGGGGATTTCTGCAACTGTCTTCTTTCGCAAGGATCGACGACCAAATGGTGGCGTTGCAATCCCGCTCGTTTCCAGGTTTAACGTTTGAAGGTGTGATCAGGCAAGCCGTTCAGCTAAGGCCTGATCACACCATAACAACTCCCCTATCATACCATCCAGGATGCGGGACCTTCATGCCCTTGACAATAGCCGTTTCTCAGGTCAAGGGAAGATAAAATCTTGGAGTACCCTAACATATTTAGTGCAGAGTTTACACTGATTAAGGGCGGGGGCGCACTTTCGGACTCTTGGTTGAGCGGTCGGAAGTCCTCGAAAAATCTCCAACTCCCGTCTTTCTTGGGGGCTTGTGTGATAGCTGAGTTGTAATTGCTCGCCAAGGGTTCTATTCCCCATCCCTAATCATTTCCTATATTTGTGGATTAATGATCCTCAGGTGGTAAGGATCATAAGCACGAGGAGCAGACCAGAGGAGTTCAATTTTAGTAAATGGTATCACATGATCTACTAAACACGTATTTTTAAGGGGGTCTGGCATTGTAAATTTGTCCCGTCGTTTGGTCAGGACTCGCTGGATCGCGTCCCTATGTTCCGCAGGCACGACGTGGTCGAGCATGTCTAGTTGGATAGATTGTTCCGCTGTTTTCTCTGCGATACCCTAGGTTGTACACAGTTCGCCGTTCAGTCAAACTGAAGTGAATGTTGTCCATGGCGATTTTAATAATGGCGTTGTGTTGTCTAAGCCACAGGACCCCAAGAATCAGGTCCTCTCGTATCTCGTCGGAGACAAGGGCGATGATGTCCACAGAACTGTCATGAATATTTATTTACACTTGAACTTCACGAAAACATTCGCTGGTCCCATTCATTGTGGTCAATTGTACGATTTATTTGTCCCTGGTGATCAGCTTTTGACCTATTAACTCCGTCCACACGAAGTTATGCGACGCGGCCATATCGATTAAGGCGACGATATTCCACTCATCCAAGCGTATGGGTATTCTGATCAGCTTATCACTGATGGAGCTAACCTGGCCTTGGTAATGGTGGATCTGTTTGCTATTTGTGGTTTCGGGAGTTCCGGTCGCGACAATGGTGGAGAGGGAGGCCACAATTTGCCCTACTCCGCTTTGTCCTTTCCCTGCGGTTCACTCGTCCAGTTCGGCACATTTTGTGCCAGTGGTATTGTCCGTCCTTTCATATTAGGCAGCGAGGCAGATTTCGTATGCTCTTCCCACTATTGACATCCCGGATTTTGAGATTGTTCCTTATGCCACTCTTCCCTTCGGATGTCCGGGTGTCCACAGTATTGCCCCACGCATCTGTCCAGCCGCCTTTACTGCTCGCATTAAAATTTACCGCCCCGTGCTTCTCTGTGTCTTGTGCTACACTCACGGTTGTTCTTAAGAAGTGTTGTGTTCCGTTTAACACCATGGGCCGTAAGGCAGTTCGGTATTCGTGTCTCACCGTTTCCACGATAAGGATGCTTCGTCGGCGAATGGTATAGCGCTGTTTAAACCTGGAACTCTCCTAGTTTGGCCTTGGAACCACTCACAATACTGTAGACGGGCAGGCTTGTCAGAAGAAAGAAGTGCCTGCACTGGCTGCTAGTGATATGCGGGCAATCTGTCCCGCCGTAAAGTTCAACATACGATAGACTGTGATTCCTTGAGGACATTGGCGATACCTCGAGTGTTTGCACGTGGGTTAACATCAACATAGTCAAATAAATTGTGCTCGATGTCTCACCGTGATCGACTAACTTTACCGTAAACAGCTACTAAATGTATATCCTGCTTTTGTTTTATTTTTGTCAAATGACTCTTTCTATTGACTTTTTTGTCGTGTCTTTCTTATGATAACTGACATAATTGCTTTTGCGGGGTACAACACGTGTTGTTTACGTATCTCTGGAAAACGACTATCTTTACCATGTTTTTATTATATTATTTTTTATCTCTACGTCATTCTTGTTATTGTGCAACGTATGCAACAAAGCTCACAGATAGCGCATGTAGAAAATAGTAGTTCACTCAATCACTTAGGACGAATCCATCTGTAACAGTCACTTAGATATCATATAGTGTTCCGTTTATTGTTTCAAAATTCTACCAAATAATTAGATATTGTTTAAACTATTTTTAAAATGAGTGAATTAATTTAAATAAGTGAGCTGAGTTGTCTAAGGTATTTTATACATCGATGTATAATACCATATTTTCCAACTAGTCCCCTGTTTCCCCTGCCTCTGCATTCCGGCGCTGCTCCATACTCATTTCTTCACTCTCATGAGGACCGCGGGGATTTAGTGGTCAGACCACTCGCCTCACACCAAGGTTAACCGGGTTCTTTTCCCGGAGGAGTCGCTCCCGGAATTTCGTATGTCGGAATCGTGACAGACGATGCCGCTAGTCACCGGGTTTTCTCGGGGATTTCCCGTTTCCCCCGTCCTTGCATCCTGGCTCTGCTCCATACTCACCTCACTTTAAATTGGCTCTCAAGACCTCAATGTTAAGAGCCGCCAAAACCTCTCCACTCCAGCTAGTTGCAATTTTAACGGTTAGATGAGTACACACACAATTAATATTTTAACACATCATGTCAATCCATTACATTTTTATCACGCAAAAATTTTTTAATATATTTTTACCTTTTGATAATATTTTCCCTCATTTTTCTGGTTTAATCTATTTTCTTCTTCCGCTTTATGTGGCAGATATCTTCAAAAGTCCGACCAACTATTCAAATCAAGTGTTAGCACAACCTGAGTTTGTACCGTCAGAAGAAGACTGAGATAGAAAGGAAATCTAAATATAGGTCCTTTATTTATTCTCCTCTTATTTCATTCACTTGTTATATCTGTTGGACGGCTTATACGCAAACACACACAAGTAAGAGATAGAAACCAGGAAAACCTAACCCTCCCCAAGACAGTATTTGCAAAACCTTAACCTGAATTGAATTAAATTAGGATAAAAGAACATTATTAACTTATTTGGTTGATTGGCCGCAAATGATTCTTATGGTAACTTACGATGATATATTTTTTGGGAGCAATGGTTATCTGGAAGTACGCATCAAAACTGCAGAGCTGGAACTGGCACAGTTGTTACGACACAGACTTTTCGGGAATTATTCATGAATGAACTCGTTCAAAAGGTAGAGAACTTCCAACCGCACATGACGACCTGAGAGATGTTATTTTAGCGTGGAGGACCCGTTTTCCAAGTTTCTCAAACAGCGTACTTTAAAGTAAGTATGTGCTATTACTAGAGACCTGAAAAAATAGCATTTGCAATAAAACAAAAAATCGCATTTTAGTGCGAATAAAGAGATTATTCCCGTTTTACGTCAAATAAAGTAAGTGTCAATAATTCGTGGATCACATTTTGTAGCTTTCTTTGAACGACACACCCGTTACATAATTTTTTTCACGTACAGAGTTCAAAAATATTATAATCACCAAACAAAAGAGGTACTGTAAAGGTAGCGGGAATTATTACAAGGCCTTGGCGACCATATAATACACGCGGCTAGAAAATATTTGACAGGAAATCAAAATGTTAATTAGCGCACGAGTTAAGATGAAGTTTTGATCACTGCTGTAGTAACCTCAAAATTTAACAAACTCTAAATTTTCACATAAAAAACGAAAAATTAAGATTTTTGAGAATTCTAGCTGTTATTCACGAATTGTACCAAATAGTGTAGTATTTTCGCGAATTAATGTTTTATGTCACACAGTTGCTTCTTATAAGGTATGTTGTGTTTTTTTTTGCATATTCATACAGAAAGGGTCAGTATATTTCTTCGATTTATCACCATAAACGAAAACATGTTTTACTTTACGTAACATGTGTTTACGACCATAAATAACATGACTGCAAGTGATGATGCGTAAATTTGGGTTAACATTCTAGTGAACGGCCCTGCAAAAGTTTATTTTCTCACTAGAAAACCCAGCCGTCGTAGTGTTCACGTCTACCAAGCACCACGTTATCTATGGAATTCGTGCCAAATAGCTCGCTGAGTTTGTTTACATTCGTGGCATCTTCACATTTTATCCAACAATAATTTATCTTTGTTTATGCATTAATGTGTTTTTATGCATTTATTTATGTAGAATAAATTTGTAAATTGAATTATCACGTATTTTAATCTTGTATTCTTCCACCTAACTGTATTTTTTATCATACATATTATATTGTCTGTAAATATGCGCGGTAAAAATTACACGTTTTGAACAAACGAAAGTTAAGTTTGCGGGGTTAGCAAAAAATCTGTTGTTGAAAGTTCAGAAAGTTAAAAACATAAAGGAAGAATTCTCAATTTCTTTTTCTGTTCGTACAAGGCACTTTTATTATTATTTTTAAACAGTGATTTTATAATTGTGTATGAATTGTTTACATTAGTCTCTTCATGAAACATTGTGCCCTTGCCAGTGTATTGTGGCCTTTGTTCCAGGTCACAGACAGAATACAAAATCTTATGTAAGAAAATGTGAAATGGTTTTAAATGTTGTCTGTTCATAAAGGAAACTAGTGGTTTTGACTCAAAAACGTGTTTGTATTTTCTCTGGGAGATAGGTATTTTTTGCAAGGAAATAATAGTTTTAAAAAGCCCTTCTTTTCAATAGGAATAACACTGCCAATTTCTGGTTTTACGAATAAAGTGATATTTCTCAAATTATGTATGTCTTTATAAAGAGGACATGAAAAAATGAAGCAATTCTCATGCAGAAATTTTCATTTTTGTAGCAAGAAAATAACAGCTGTTTTTGACAAAAATAACACATATTTTTGGGGGAAATAACACCTACTTTTTGAGGGCTCTAACTATTAGGTATATAATCTCCATTTTTATCAGTAGGCGAAAAACTATTAAACATTAGTTCGCTGCAATAGCTACCCGTGCCATTCTCGGCGGTCGCAGGTGGTACGCCCCCTCTAAATCTCCAACTAACTCCCCCAAGTTTCCACATAACTTATTCACGGCATATGCTCATAACGATTTCCCCTCTCTGGGAATTATGAATTACACATTTATTATTTGCATGCATCCAGCACATGCCTGGACACTTCCCACTCAACATGGCGGTGTAGAAAACCACTTTCAGTTTGGCATATAGCATTCGCGTCATCCATCTATTTCACCGCTGTTACGAGTTGTTTTATAAAATTTTAATTTACTTTTTTTTATTAAAATTTGTTTCGAAGTTCCAAATTGTTTACAACAGGAATCATTATTTTGAAATTGGTAAACTTATGCAACTCAAATGTAACGCAGTTAAAACAGAAATTTCCAGTCAGTTAATAGCCTCTTCGTATACTGCCATTGGTGCAAGTTGTAGAAAAGTTTGCTTACTGATTCCCGTTCTCGAGTGCTACCCGAAATTGATAAAGCGAAAGAAATTTGCAACACTCTCCGGAACATATGTTAATAACACATAGTGTGATTTTTTTCTGCACATTTCCTTAACATATCATGACAGATCCAGATCTGTCATGATCTGGAAGGAGGCACCGTAAGAATAAGCACTGGGATAAACTAGAACGACTGATTTTTATCCTCATTCCTCTTTCTCAAATGAGGCCTATGCATGTACAGATTTCCTCTAACGTGCTCGACATGTAGAATGTTCCAAATGCGTCTACCGCTTGTAAAGTTTAGTATATTGCAAAAAAAGTATATTGGTCACAACCTTCAACATATGATCAACTTTACAAGTTAAATTCTACTATTTCAAGAACGTTTTGGCAACGAGGAAATTTGGCACCAGCTGACTAAATATTTTTAATGTAAAAAAAGGGGGGGGGGTGCATTTCTTTCCTAGATTTCACTAACCTTTAATTTCTAGTGAAAACTTCTGATTTTAAATGTATTGAAAATTGTCATCATTTCTAAGGCACGACGCTACGAAGAGGCCAAACCTTTCAAGTCAAGGAATACAAGAATATTTTGCAGTCAGTGTGAGAATATTTTGAACTGAGATTGAACTTGTTTCGATGAGTTGTTGGCGAAAAAGGTTTTGAAAATATTTTCAAGCGCTTTAAATTAAGCGGAGGTATTTATATATGCATGGAAACGCGAAAATTCGCACTGTGTTTATAGCGTGAATTTTTGCATGTAAGGGAGGAATACTCCACCCCTCCCCTTCCAGTGAGAATACACGGAACTCACAAAAGACAGTTTTTAATTAATTAAAATAGTGAACTTCTATCATTACAAAACTGTCAATTCAATTTCATTATAGTTTCAAACATTCAGAAATAGTCTGCTCGCAATAAAAAAATACCCGTCCTACTCTTTTCACTTCTTTCACATTTCGCAAATGATGTTTCGTGGTGTTATTTTTTTGTTCATCACAATATTGAAATGTAAATTGCACTGTTTCTTTTCTTTATCGACAACTCTGTTCAACAATTTTTTTTGCTGAGATATTTCGCTTTTTGAACTGTTTTCTGAAAATACAGATTGCCGATGTTCCTAGTCGCACCTGCAGGTTACATATCAATTATAAATGACAATCTATTAGTAGCGAGAAAATTAATATAGAGAAATTATGGTGTAAGACGTTGTTGCCAGTGACCGAGTGGGAAACGTGGAGAGCTTCCAAAGGTAAATTCCCCGTCTCATAAGGACGACAGAAATATGAAACTGATTGAACCCAATATTTAAATTGGTCACCATAACTATTGTAAAAACACGTGCTAAGTGAATAACAACGATGTATGCCAATTATATTCTCAAGCAATATGTTGAATACAGACAGCGAAGCATCTCTAAATGGTTTTGGAAAGTGGATGATTTTCATAACAGAAAAAATCATATGAAGATTTAACTAACAGCATTAAACCGCATCAGTAACGAAATGTATGCATTTATATCGGAATTATCCTATTTCTATAAATATCCCTACGATTATGAAGAAATCGATTATAAGAGCAGGGAACGTGTGCTCAATTAATTCTTCGGTACAAACAATTTTCTGTGGTTTTAGTTTAATGCAAAAAATTATGGATTTCGATTAATCACAGTAACATTTGTTGGTAGGGATATTTCTTAGTAATAATAGCTAAATAGCAGAAAAAAAATATAATTTAAGTATATAAATTATTAGCACTTAATAAATGGCTTCTACATACATCCAGCTAATCTGATGAGTTTTTTTTTTACCGTCAGGAAAATATCTCGAAAAATCGTTGAGAGCGTAGGAAATTATGAGCGTAATTCTGTTTGCCAACCATTAAAAATAATATTTATGAACAAATTTTAGTTCATAGTTAGCATTTTTAGCATGAAAAACCGACTCGCATACTATATAGGCAAACCCGTATAAGCCGGTGACATTTGTAGTAAATTAACTGAACGATGTAAAAGGGATTTCTCAACATATGTTCACTTATTAACTACTAGAATTTTGAGCAGCTGCTATTGAGACATAAGTTATACTTGCAGGCGTAGAGTATTTTATAGTAAGGGTTTGTTGTAAACGTGACTGAAATGGTAAGAATACTGGGGAATAGTGGATGTAGGTGTACAAAGTATAATGTTAACCGATATTATATTTGGTATTTATGTATCTGTAAACACTAAATCGTCATTATTTCATGTGATTATATCGCAAAGAGGACCTCAACTCTTCACAAAAACTCGGTGTTCATAATGAGTGTATCTAGCTTATACGGCGATTGGCGTGATGTCATGTTTCTGCAATGAGGTAAGTGACTGCCTGAACTATTATCACGGACATACGCTATTACAACAATTGTCCTAGTAGCGCGAAAACCGCAATGTAAAAAGAAATAAGAACGGGACCGAGGGTTTCTGCTACTTCAACTAATTACAATAGTTTAGATTATAGTTATAATATTATAGTAGTTCAGATAGTATAATATTTTTGATAGCCACGTTTGAGTTTTAAATACGCAAAAAAGTGTGAATTCAAAAACAATAATAATCATTAATTACTAATTTTTAATTAGTATGAGCAAATATATGGTGTCGGCATTAATGTTCTAGTGTATATGTTTACACAGATGTTCCATAACGTGTTTGATCTGGAGTTCTTTTTGCTGCCCTGGAGTGCCTCCGACTGCCATCAGGACGGCGAAGAATGGGAGTTAGCTGTCGGGAGTAGCTGGAACTGCGTGGTTCGTCCGGCAACAAGCTTTATTAAGAGGGGCAGAATGGGAAAGGGGGGGGGGGTTATAATAAGGTTCCCAATCCGGTACGGGACCTCTTGTCAGCTGGAGTGGCATTATCCCGCCCTGCACAGTGGTATAAGCTTTTTAATTTTGAAACACACATTTGAATGATAACTCACTACGAGTTAACTTCCTGGAAGTTACTGTACACACTGGCGTGCAGGTTCCCAGTTATGGTCTATTCCGGTTTATTCACACTTTTAAAATCAAATCTTTGAAAACTCACTCCATGTTTGAAATGTCTCGTTGTTTCCTAAATATGTCACTTATCATAAGCGTTTTATACTTGTGTAGATATAACTGTATATCATTTTCAATTTGACCTTTCACTTATATGTAATTTATAAATTAGAGTATTTCATTTACAATTAACGTGAATAAGAATAGAGAGAAAATATGTGTGTTTGTAAGGCCTGGTAAGAAATAGTACTTATACAAAATATTATTAAATTGAGTGCGCACGAATGCGGTGCGTTGTCCCTTTGGCATCATTCCCTGGACTTGGTTAAGCTTTGTTTGCACGAGGCGGAGGCATATTTATAAAGTAAAATTCTAGCATGGCTTCAAAAGTGTTTGAAGTAATTGTGAATTGATTTTTAAGTTGGCATCGCATTAAGATGAAATAGTAACAAGTCTTTACGGTGTACTGCGAGCGCAATGTTTAAATTTATGTGCAAACGATTTAATGTATTTCTGCTTTATACACTTGACAGTAATAAAATAATATACATTTAGGTCCCAACAATTTCACTATCATACTTAACTGACACACGAGTAAAGTATATATCATTCACGGTTACTTTACCCTTTTCTAAAGCACTGCCAAAGTTCCACTTTAAGGATATTCCTCCACCTCGTGCAAACACAGCTAAACTAACTATAGAAAATTACATCAAAATTATCACTCACCACATTCGTGCCCCCCATTGTAATAGTGTGCGTTAGAACTACTTATTACTAAGTATCACCAACACACATATTTGCTCAACGTTTTTATTTCTATAATTTACAAATATAATATTATATTTTATAAATAAATGTATACTTACAGTTCAATTTGACCAAACATAAGATACGTTATTGTTCACAAAAGTATAAAACGCTTGTGATACAAGACATTTTAGGGAGAGAACCCAGCACTTCATTTATGCGGTGATTTTTCAAAGGTTTCGTTCAAAGAGTGAGAAGAAACCACTATCAGACTATAACTAGGCGGAACCGCGGTGGTTTGGTGGTTAGACTACTCAATTGCCTCCTAGACGAACCGGGTTCGATTTCCGGCAGGGTCGCTTGCGAATTTTTGCATGTGGGAATCGTGCCGGACGATTATGCTCGTCGTAAGAAGGGAGAAAATAATATTCGAAATATTAAAATGACACATAATTTCGATTACTAATCGAAATATAAAATATCATTGAAGAAATTTAATGAAAATAATGACACCCATTTAATCATATGTACAGTAAACCAATTCGCTGACAAAATAATCATCGCATAGTAAGTTATAATATCTGTCAAACTAATTTTGTATATTATTGAGTTAAAAAAAGTTGTTACTAGGCAACCAAGCGCGTTATATATGTGAATGGTTTTCTGCTTCTTCGAACTTTAGAGGTATTCCTTGGAAAATCGTGATAAGAAAAGGTAAGTAATATTTTCCTTTGTCTTCTCAACTGTATTTGAGCTCATAATCGTTCATTTACATTTCCATAGTACTCCCATTTATAGATATTATTTGTGTGTTTTTAACCGTAGCTTTCGTTATAATTTTGTGCTGCGCAATAACGCGTTCTCTACGATAGTTAATAACTTGAACTGTACCTACACCAGTTTGATCTCCAAGGTTTCAGGTTCACATTACGGTCAAATCATGTATTTGTGTTTTGTTTTTATTTATAATAATTAGTAAAATTCAAGACAAACCTCAAACAACCTCCAGTCACGAAAACAAAAGAACAGTTTTTCCTTTCAACATGAAAGCTTGATCACTGAGGCCCCCAGTTACACAAAGGCTTAACTCATTTGAAAAACTTTGAAACATTTTTCATTTGAGGATTTGCACATGTGATGGACTAGATGAATTAGCATCCCCTACATATCGTACCGACACAACTCGGAAGTAAACTCAGTCACTTAAACAACTTACCATATGAGGTAAATAATCTGCTTCTGACCTTTGGTGACTTGTCATATTTGATATATACTTTCGGGATATAATTAGCTCCAGTACTGAGATGATAACTGAATAATTGCTGATAATCACGAAAAGCCATTCAAAAATATGTTTTGGTTTAGTATAGGTGATTGCTACAAATATAAAGATGCAGCAATATTTTTCAAAAGGAAAATGGAAGAGTGTAATAAAATGAGGTTTGGCTCTTACTGTAAAACAGGAAAACGTGATATCGATAAGATACTGAAATAATTTAACCGGAGAATCGAATATCAGTCAGGAAATTTAGTGTTTAAGATATTTTGTTTCAAACTTGTCATTGAATAAATTGATCTTTATTTTATTGCCACATTATCTGCAGGTGTTGAGAATACAGGGTCAGCGATAACTGTAGTATTAACTGATGTCTGTATTGAAGTACTCGTTATATTTTGCTTATCGGTAGCATTTAAAATGTTTATTTGTAAATTTATAGTTTTCGAAACCAGAGTTTCATTGAAAAAATTTGGACATGCAGGCTTTATTAGCACACTTCGTACAAACAATGTCATGAGTGCTCCAAATTTCTCCTGCAACACAAACGCACATTCTAATGGCATATGAATGTTGTAAGATTCTACCTAAATGGTGACGAGTAGCCGTAGATGATTCAGGCTTTCCGGCTCCTAACTCGTTACAGTTTCATCCAGACGTATTATAAGAAAGAAATGCAGTCATGTGATCCCACAGACCACGTGACTGTGCTCGCTCGGCCTATCTACATAAATACCCAGTGCAAGTGTTTCCTTGCGTCGACGGGGCGGCGTGGAGGATTTCCATCGCTCAGTAATCACATCACTAGTGGAAATACTCTATAAAGTGCGCATGTCGGAGAAACATAAAGTTACTCATGTGTCATTCGAATTCATTCGATTAAATACTGTCTGTAAGATTGCAAACCAAAAAAACACACATAAAACACGGACATTGGTTTTCCTCTGACCACAGTTCCTCTTATTCAGCGTAAAACTTATTGTCACCACAGTAAAACTTATTGTGATCTTGTTTCATTATTGCTGAATTGGATTTCGTCACAACAACCAATTTTCCACCTGATCTTTGCATCAATTTTTTATCTTTTCAGTGCAAATCTAAAGAAAGTTACCTGCACTTGGAAAACGTGACCGCGAAATAATTATTTATGGTACGAAAAAATCTAATATGGTGTAATATGTGCAGTGCAGATATTTCGGTAAACTTTATTAAATGATCTCATGAGCTGGTGTCTCGTTATTTGACAGCATAGTTTTGCAAAGCTTATTTTTTACCAAAATACATTAATAATGCATGACAAATTGTAGTTTCTTATCCAACAAACAATGTTTCACGTGGAACTACTTTCATCACATTAAACGCATCGTCAGTCAATATGATTTTTTTTTAACTATAAATCTTTGCTGCGTTTTTCTCTCAGTATGGTACACTGTGCCTTATCCTGTATTTATACAATGTACAATTTTTATTCACATTGAGATCAAGACTTTAATGTAAGACGCAGTTAAAAATTATTTGTAATTATAGCTGTAAATTATATATTACAGTATAAACTACACAACAGCTTGAAAAAAAAATTTACAATTACATCAACAACACGTATTACACTCAACAACGTAATGGCAAATGATAAGACTTAATTGATATTTTCAGAGCAATTGTTTTAGAATAATAATGCCCAATGACTTTCTTATAAAGTCAGTGTGTACCTGATCATCAGGTATTATTTCTTTATAAACCAAAATGTTTTATCAGAAACTCTATAAAAGTACAAGTTAATGTTCTGGAGGACATAATAATTCAAGAGAATGTTAAAGCGTAAAATGAAAAATTAAATATGCACTACTATAGAAACTAAATATTTGACGGTTTTTGCATAAAAACAAACTCATAAAGAGTTGTTCAATTTGGTTTTACTCTTGAATACTTTAAAGGTACCGATTTTTTGTTACGGCAATCTAGGAGATACAATTACTCGCAAAGAACTGGCCTGTTATGTATGCGTGTGTGACGTAATATACAAGCCTCGAAATGTCAAAACATTTATGAAAGATCAAATGTGGGAAAATATTGGAACAAAACTTAACTAATTTTGTACAAAATTGAAGTGTCCTCGTTTGTGCCATTATTTTAAAATCAGCTTCTTTTTTAAGTCAGACTAGGTTTAAATATATAATACGGTAATTGCAAGCCTCGTAATTGATATTAGTCCTATATATCTCACGTATTGTCTCTCGAGCAATTTTTTTTTTAACTAAAAATTCCTTGGACAAAATATAGCGAAATATTTGTTTTGAAATGGTCAATGGGACGGTACATAGTGTTCAGTAAAATAATGCTCTATTAGCAGTATTTTAAATCAACCATTGTTCAATAATTTCAAGAGTACTAGTTTTGTAACGGGTCTCAGTCTTGAAACCCGTACGGATACTGATCCATAATGAAATCGCCATTGGAGTTGAGTGAAGAGGCTGATACAGATGTACATATTTTGTGAACAAGAAGGTAAACACTCTCTTGTATTCAAGTTCCAAGTGCATACTGTACACACAGTAGTAATACTTGAATGTTGCAGCATGCCAGTCACTCCTTTCCACCACAACAATTAAAATCTGTTTTCTATACTCAAATTAACAATTTTAGTATAAACAAATGAAAGGGAAGTATATAAACGTATAAAAAACAAATACAAACAAACTAATTGCACAAAATGGTGAACGAAAAATATTACAGTCTCAAAATGATTCTAGCTTGCACTTAACTCTTGAATGCAAGCCACTTGCAAACAAGTTATCCAGTCAAACGATGCAAGTCGGCTTGAACAAAAAAGGTGTACACCTTCTTGCACAAGAAAGTGAACCGTGTGTAACAGGCAATAGTATACGTACATGTGATGTAATAAGCGGATGCGGAAGATGTATCTTACACCTCAATATCTAAGCAGGCTGCAAATAGTTTTAAAATTAATAGGTGTTGTATAACCTATCTTGTGTTTATTTATAGATATGGCCAAAAGTGACATTATACCTCTTTGCTCATTCTTAAAATTTCCAATAAGACTGTGTATTATAAAATTCTCAAATATACGAACGACACGTATAAATTATAATGATAAACGGAGATTACTCCATCCATTCAAAAGGAGCCTAAATTAGGGGCTCATAAAATCTGACATAACGTGAGAGAATTTTCTCAGCATTTAAACGTGATTGGTTCACTGTTCACTGCAATACCTCTGTCAAGTGGTAACGTCATAGAAACTCTGGCTCAGACTTTACACTGACAGACTGAAGAAATTAACTAATTGAGACAGCTGAATGATGTATTGTGTTGTGCGAAACAGTCGTCGCACATCCGTTTCATGGAACGATAATCGCAGCCCAGGTAAATTTCTTAAAGGGATAGTGATAGGACTTTCCTCCAGGATTTCACCACCATATACGTGCTGAGAGCTCACTGACCACATGCATCAATGCTTGAAGTCAAACGTCTGGAGATATGCAAACAACGCCCAAAGTGGAGCATAGTGAGAGGCCATATGTGTTGATGAATAACGGCACATGACCGGGCAGCTGGAGGAATGAGTGTGTACTTGCACCTGGAGAGCGCCTGGCGGACTGCATTTACCCGGAGTGCTGTGTAGACAGTGACATTTGTTGCCAGTGATTTAATAGTTTGAGACTGTTTCTCTCGGGTACTGATTGGCCACTCAGTTAAAATCAACGGATCGACTGTTTTTCGCCTACACAAATATTTTCGGACAACTTATTCTTTCCACGCCTAAGCATAAGTGAAAATTTGCGCTCTCCTGTGTAATCTTCATAGTTCCTAATTATCTTACAACCAATACATTTTTTGCTCAGGAAATATCCACAAACACGATTATTGATTAGTTTCAAGAACATCTCTCAATAGTATATTATGTTTATGAAAAAAGTATAGTAAATTAATTGCTTTTATTTTAATGTATCGCCGTCCCCTTTAAAAACCTTAATAAAAGTACATATCCAGCGACATATTATAGAACTCTTATTATTCAGTGGGATATGAATATTAAACAAAAACACGATTATTTTAATATTTAAAAAGTCAGGTAAAATTTTTCAATCCTTCTTTTATTTATGGAGAGATTTTTCAATCAACCACGACAGTTTACAGGTGTACATAAAAATTACACTCCGCAGCATCTACGATTAATGACTTTTTTTGTCAGAAACGTGAAATAATTTCCCGAACATAATTTTCTGTACTGAGTATGTATATACGCATTAATAAGCACAACGACCTTTTATAGGCACAGTAGCTAGTAATTATATATTGTTTTTCTAAAATTTATTTGTATTACAGCTTTTATTTAATGAAAATATTTTGGTATATAACATGGTGGTTACAAGGTAAGATTAAAACGGAAAATTAAATAAACAAATGTGTATACTACATTTATATTGACACAAAAAATTTAAAGGATAAACTAATTTGATATACTTCCACATGTAAAGTTTGCATCCTAATATACACCGCAATAGAGTTATATTTCACTACACACGATACCAGGTCATATGACTGACATTACGTTATAATCGTCCATGACACCGACTGTGGAGTTTGCAGGAACTCTCTCTTGCAGAACTATCACCCAATCGTCTATGAGGCATGCAGTTTAACGTTGCGTGACCTTACACGCTTGCAGAAAGTATCGTTACGGTAGAACAACGACTAACACCGTAAGCACAGATACTTAATCCGTTTGGAATGCTTTTATACCGATGAAATGCATGTTAACGTGCTATGTGTAAGCATTGCAATAACTGCAAAAATAAGTTTTCTCTGGCAAAAGTGATCCAGCCGATGTCCCAAATTATGCCGGAGACGATATAAGAACTGGATGGTACAGCCGAATAAACAGTTGGTGCGGTTTAATTAAGAACTGGTGATGACAGCTCGTCCGACGATTCAGTCGACTTCATTGAACATAGTGAATGTGTCACAGGTGAACAAATCGATGGCGCTGCACAAATCTCAGACGATAGTGCTACTGTTGATGGACCCAGAACCATCGTCTCCATAACAAATGTGACAGTTGCTGTGAAGTGCACTCAGCACCAGTCACTGCCAAACTAAGTTCCTTAATATGAACCACACCGCCTATACACCCACACACATGACATAATGTGTACTTTGTGATACATAATGGGAGGCAACGGCGCAGGTGCTTTTGTACCTAGTGATGAGTTGACAAGTGCAGCATTCATAGACGTCATAGGCAACATATAGTGTATATGAACAAAACGTTATTAACGTTGTCAATTACACCAACAATAATGGATGTTGCAGCATTACAGATTTTTACTTCGGGGTTACGCTAGGCCCCTCAGAGGCATTATCGTCACCGATACGTAGTTTCCCTGCATATGAACACATTGTGAAATGTATATTTGTATTAGCGAAAGTCTCATCGCAGTAGTTGTACTGATGTATTGACGGAACCAACAAACTGCTCACAGCATTCACAGTGTAATTTTTCTTTTTAGTAAATTCACCAGTACACACAGCATCAGATTCCGTCACAGCATAACTCCGATGATGCAACTCTGGTATATGGTGCTTATGAGGCACTGACCATAGCAATAACATATTGCAAGACGTATTTTCAAGATGTCACTTCGTCGACCAAACTACTATTTACACTTGTCACAAGGGAATATAGCTCGCTCATTTATTTGGATACAATCCACCTCACGTCGTCGAGCATAGCAGAGTTTAAATTTTTTCTCGCAGTAACAGCACAGGCGATGTTCTACTTGAATGTTCCAGCTTCGGTAGAAACGATGTTCGCTATTCGCCGTCCGAATAATAACTAAACCATACACTCTCGATGTAGATTTCGTACATACAAGTCGACGAAAACTTGCCTGTCAAGTAGGTTATTTGTAAATGAAAATAAAATTTTTCTAGTTTCAAAAGTTAGGAAATCATTACTTCACTTTACGAAACTGCAGAGACTATAAACCTCACAACAGGAAAGATGTCTGAAACAATGAGTAAAATAGATAGGTATCAACCTCAAGAATAAGTATGTGCTAAAAATATTTATAATACCGTTTGGAAGGACACACAGTTAAACAAAGAATGAGAAGAGGGAACACCTCGAAGTGCACACACAACCTGAACTTACGTAGGATTATGAAGAAAACATCCAATCTTGCCATCCCCGAAAATTGTATTATAAAAGAATTTGATATACACACATGAAAATAACCAAATTAGTCTCTAACAAAGCTGAATATGTTGACCTCCACAAACATCCCTCTCTGAGGTCTGAAAATTTTCTGTTTAATTTGTTTGCCAAACGTCATACCGTCCCTCGTCATACGTAATAACGTATTATTTGGGACACCTTCTTGCAATAACAGGGCACGTGGTTTATTCTAATAATGCATCTTTATACTGCATTTATAAAATATGAGGGTGCCCGCATCACCTCTCTTTCATTTATTTATCTTAAAATACATGTTGGTTTTTTCTTTCTTCCTGAAATAAACAGTGCAAAACTTCAGTTTGATTGCCGCATCTCATTCAGAAGTCTGATATTGTTCAACGAATCCATAAATCCATGATCTGATCCATCGGAAGACATACTGGTTTCTATGTGTTTTCAACTGCGTGCCCATGAGCCTTGGACTTCTATTTTACGCGCTCGTTATATACCACCTTAATGGGGCCAAAAGTATTAAGCAGAGCATACGACTACATAACTCAATGCGTTTTCTGTGAGGCTCAGTGACTGAAGTAAATTTTAGCTCATTGGGGTTTTAGTCCTGCACCTGCTGGAATATATGTGCAATAATCATTAACAGGAGGATTTCTGACATCTCACCTTTGATTGGACGAAAGGGAGAGAACGCTAATTGGGACCGTTAGGTCTGTTTCGCTTCGACAGTTTTCTCTTTTTGTAAATATGTTTCTGGTTTCTGTTTGTTTGCATTTGTAAGATGGTCTTTTCAAACCCCTTTTTTTTAGGATTACCAAAATCAGCCTATATCTGGCTTGGGAATGATGTTTGGAGTTTTGTAGCATGCGTTCTGTATGTGCAGTATGCATGGGTGCACTTTCAGCTGAGGGTGTACGATGCATCTTTGTGTGTAGATTTATTGTTTAGCAGGGAATTTTTTTAAAAATATAAATAGTGATAAACACTATTACCTGATCATGGGAATTGCTTGAGCATAATCTCTTTGGCGAACATTAAATCGACACCAATTTCTGTTAATTTTTACATTATATTCGATATAATATTCAGCCAGTGACGTGAATAATGCATATTTTTAAATTTTTCTTACTTTGGAAACATACTGACGATTATTATCATAAACAATATTAAAGAAGGGGGTGTTTTCCGCCTGGATTTATAAACCACCGTCTTAAAGCCATTACAATTGTTCACAGCATGATCCTGCTTCAAAATGTGTAGTAATTGAATCATGCCATGGCCGGTAATGTGTTGGCAATATTATGTATAGAAACGCCATGTACTAGCTCATATCTTAGTATTTCCCCCCTGACTTCTGTAGGTTATGCGAGGGCACGTTCAGACACAGAGAGTTGTTGAGACCTTAAGCAACCAAAATACCAAGAAATGACGCGTGTTCGGCAGCCAGCGGATAGCGTGGAATATTTTCCCGGAATTGCAACGAAATGTAACTGTGGGAGAAGAGGAAGTACACAGGGGAAGCTCGTCGGCCAACGACAAACTCCTCTATGTTTATCGCGTATGGACATCTGGTCTGGCCCATCGGGAATTGAACCACGTACATCGTGGTAGGGGGCGAGCAGCCTGGTCACTGCACAAAGCCAGGCTCTAGGTTCAGAGTGAACAAGGTCAGAAACCGTGGCACCAAGTGGTGTTAGAGAAGGGGACTGCCAGGCTGATATGTCGAGTGAATTATAAATTGAGGTCTTCTCAATTAAATTTCAGGTCCATCTGTTTCGCCGGTTGTATGTAGTCGACTGAGATACACACGTAGCACCAGGCGAGGTGTTGTACGTGCCCAAGGCGCGAGGCCTTCATTATCTAGAGGTTTACTTGGAGTTCTTGTGTGCCACAGTTAAAGTTCAGTATTCATCGCTCGTGTGCTGCAGTATGTCACGTTGTACTAGCAGCGTAGGGGTAATAACCGGAAGGGTGGTTTGGGGAGGGTGGAGTTGGTGTTGTAACAGGAGGAAGGGGGTGATAGTGTGTGCCAGTTTTCAATAAGAAATATCGCGTGGAACAATTTATTTTCGAAACACTTGTCTTTAAATGCATGCATTAAGATGGACGTTATTGAATGTTAATTCATCTTTTAAACTCATTTTAGGCAGTTCCCACAGCCCTCGAGGCCAAAATTAGGTCATAAATTTATATAAATACATTTTTTTCTGTTATAAGAACCGCGTAATTGAAATATCTGTTTTAAAAGCAAAATCAGTCAAATTTACAAACAATTTCATGAAAAAGCGAGAATCCTCCCTAAAAAGTTTCTTAAAAATTTAGTGTATAGCCCTATAAGAACTCCACTGCGAGATTTATTTTTCATTATTTATGACTTGGCATTACAATTTTTGAGGTAATTTAGTTACTGACAATCGCAGACAAAGGCAATGTGAGTTATATATTTTCCTTCATAATTATAATTTTTTTTCGACCCCAACTGTATACCACAGAGTTAACTAGAATTTTTCACATGGAAATGTTATGAAAACTAATGCTTTCACCATACAAAAAAATATTAATATATAAATACAGTGTTTATGTAACGGAGAATTTTATGTGCAACAGTATAATTATTTCTATTGAATATAAATTTTATTTTTATTCACCATCACTGCAATTAAATTATTTAACATTATATGTGTACTCCTTATATTTACGTATGCAAATCATTAATAAACGACGTCAAATAATAAAGAAATGGATACAAAAATGTTTTCAATAGTAAAATTTGAATAACGAAGTATAAGTAGCTGGCAAATATTATAATGTAATCTTATGACAGATACATGACATTCTCAATTATCACGGTAGATAAGGTGAACCATAAATCGCGATCACGGAATGTAACTCGCTTAATTCAAACCGTTTGCTGTTGATAGACGTCATGATGTTTTTTTCCTCTGGCACAGTGGAAAGAGTGAAGTATAGTTTAAGTCTCACAGCATTCAGTTTGACCAGACTGATTCGCAGATAAACTCGAGATTTTGCATACTGTGGCTTTTTTTCCCAATACATTATTTATCCTATTTCATCTTAATTTACGACATTCAGGACTAATTACATACCGGAACAGAGTTTACTGACGGACGTTACTTTATGAAATTGTGGCAGCAAAACTTAATTTTAATATTTACTCTCAATGTTTATGTGCATTGTTTACATACACACTCTAATGAACGACCACGAACTGGCTAAATTTAATGTATTATACTTTTTAAAATGTTGAAAAAAAATACAATTTTTATAAATCACTCCAACCATACCACTGTTGTTATTTCACATTAAATACATTCTTTGGCAAATTCTTAATAAAAACTCTCTTTACAAGCGATATTTATGAATGTTTTATTTGGTGCCATAATTGGCCAATGGTGTTTTCCGTTAGCTTGATTGCTTTAAGTTTCAATGTATGGCAAAGTTTTTATTCATTCTCAAATGTTACCCTTATATGTTCAACTGAAATATGGATAATTGCTTATTCTTAACATTTATGTATGTTGAATGTTGACTTTCTGTGTCCGATCACTGAGCAAATTTTACAAACTTATATCGTTTTCGAGTGTAGGACTAGATAATTTGGCTGTTCCACCTATATAATAGGATCGTATAAAATAATAATTTCAGTAAAATTACTTTTAAAATATTTGTAAGAGTAATTCAAATGATTTCTGTTCCAACATGCAGCATTAATAGCTTCTTCTCGTGGTCTCAATTGTCCGCCCTCCGAAATATTTGAGCTACCGCACAAGAAAGCATAATTACAGAATACCGAAAAGAAGTAAGTATTGCGTTTATGACAAAAAAGTCGAGCTTGAAACAAAGTGCTTGAATGTGTATTAACTGAAAATTTTACTGTATCTTAAAAAAACCCCACTGTCTAAATTAAATTTTTTTAAGTAATTAAATGCTATGTATATATGTATGTTTCATTTGGCAATCTGGGAAATGTCCCAAAAAAGCTGCAATAAGTAAATAAACAAACAAAATTCAAATGAGTTTTGGAAATATTTCTTAAATAAGAATTTCCCGCTTCAATTGGTTATTTCAGTAAGTATGTTCATTGTTTCTAAACAAAATGTTTTAACAATTGAGCTCCCGACAGTTGTTACTAAGCAGCAAAACTCGATTGATTTGGAAAGCCAAGCGTTCTCTCCTGCGAACTTTAAATATCTTCATTCAGCGGAACTTCGCAAGAAATAAAGTAAGTAATGTTTTACTTCATCACGTCAGATTCACTCGAGTACATCTTCATTAAAAGCAATTTCTCAACCAAACAATCGTCTAAATTGTTCAAACTTAGCATTTCTTATGGAAATGTGCTGCACAATCACACGTTGGAATACTTATACACAACTCCTTACGAAATGTTCGTATTTTTTAATTTTGTAAATATGTTTAACTTTGAAGATTAAGGTTCACATTATGGACGGGCCTCAAATAGTAGTTAGTTCAGTTGTAAGCTAATTCCTACATGATTCCCCGCTGCCTTCAAACACAAAACCAAGGAATAACTTTCCTGCACAAAATGAGGCGCCAAGGTCTCCAGATAAGCAAGAAAATAACTGCGATTGGTATGCTATAAAATTGTACTCTAGCTAACTTATGTGGTATTTTGGAGCAAGTGAACTAGCAACCAATATCCATTCGAACGATACAGGGCGCAAGTAATTCTTACAGAGAAATTAAAAATTGTTGTAATTTATGTCAACATCGTATTTATATTGATGACATGTTTATTATTATTATTATTTTTCAGTTTCTGATAAAATTAGTAACTTTGTAGACATTTTGATTAAACGCAAGGAAAATTTGAAAAACCCTGTAAACTGATAACATTAGACATTTAGAAAACCGTTATATGATTGCCTCTCGATGTGGCTTAGACTTTTTGTAAAGGTTTTGTCTAACAATTTAGAGGTTCCATAGAATATTAGAAGACTTGACATTATATTAAACCTCTGTAAGTGAGGCAATGGAATGAAAACACAAAGTGTGCCTTCCTACATATCTGCATATCTGAGCAAACTTCCTGCGCATGCGTGTAGTAACCTGCTACCAACACACAGTAGATAAGTACACTGAGACGAAGATTCTTGTTGGTTTATTTGAAGTCGGCATGCGCATTCTCTGTGTTGACATGCGCTGATTGGTCACCTGCGTTCTAACATGTTGCTGGTCAGTGTGTATTTGGAGATCGCCACTCAAGCGGTTGTTTCACCTCTGTAGTCTTAAGTACTCTGTGCTACAGTTTCGGAGATGAGCAACCGTATATTATTCAGGCTTTCTGGCTCCTCCCATGCACCGCCTTTCTATCAAACGTCTGCAAAGAAAGGAATGCATTAGCACGAGGACATGTGATCTCACATGACAAGTGTCAGTGCCCGCTGTCAGTTTAGACTAATGTCCTGCACACGTGTCCCTCTACGCAGCGCTGTTTCAATTACAGTCGGAGTTTACCAGGTGGCTAATAGATGTGCATATTTTTCTCGTAACCAATAAACTATTCAAGATAAATTATCTACCTGTATGCCAATAAATCGTCATTAAGAATATTTTCAAATGTAAAAAAAAACATTTAATTATATTTTAAAAATTTAATCGTTTCTTTTCTGCATAGAAGACAGTAATGTAAGCAAATCATTTTTTTGGTATTTTTTAATATCTTTTTAATGCCGCTTAGGTATTTGTAAGAAATATCCAACTGTGGCATCAAAAAATCGTAAGATTTTCCTAAACTTCTTTATGAACAGCGCTCAATGTGTTAAGGGTTTTCTTTTTTTTTTTTTTCAAAACACTAACACATTCAAACGCTTGGCACAAAATATAAATTTTGCGTAACCTCGTTGTTGGTGTTAATTGAAAACGACTTTGCTATGGTCAGTTTACATACGACGTGAATTAACTATATAATAGAAGTACACCTCTGTATTGTTTTAAGGCAACGTTACCCATCTTGTCATTTCTACACATTTGTTTTAACTGATGTTAGTCACGCCTGTAATGAAACCATGTATTTTCGGTGGGAATATCAATGTGTGGGTACTGAGAGGAGAGTTAATTAACGTTCTATAAGCCGCTATCACTGTGGTTTACAGCCGGGAAAGTCACATTCAGTCACTCCTGATATTTGCATGTAGTAAACATGGCGGACGTTGCCTCTGGCTACTGCGCTTTCACAGACCACTCCCGCTCCCCTCTCCACATTCATTCTGGGATCTTTCCTTTCCAACTTACCCCACTTAGTCGCTGCTAAAGACTCTAACTGCTAGGCGTTGCCAAAATCTCCCTACTCTCACATCAGGAGTTGAAATTATACGGACACTAGACATCGTTATATGTGACATAATTAACCTAAACGGTTTTGTCATTCCAACAATACCACCTGTTTTAAATCAAATTAACTTGAAAAATAAACTTATAGTATATTTAACCTATAAAAATAGTGTCTTTCTATATAATACAAAACATAATTAGTGGAATCGCTGCAATTTTTGAACATCTATATTTATATTAAGGTTTATGTTTGTCAAGTGAAATATAGCTCGTTTTATAAGCGTGTATTCAATAATTTTTTACTTCTCCGTAAATTTGTGTGAAAAAATATTCTTCCTAGATTTTCCACTAACACGGGGAATGATACCGTTCATTAATACATTACAAGGGTGTATTATAAAGAAACGATTACTGTTATAGGTATTCGGCAATATTTTTTCGTGGAACCACAGTAGCGCATTTCAAACATCTAACGGTACATATAGTGGGGCGTGTAATACTGCTTTTACAAGTGCATCTGCACTGTAACATACATTGAAACTTTTTTTACAGCTATTCTGGACATGGTTTTTTGGGTGCATATATAAAGACACATAAATTTAATGAATCCTTAATTTTGGCACATTTTACAATTTTATACTACATAAGCGCTACAGCTGGTTAAGAATACGCAGAATTTTATTTTACCGAAGCTACAAAAAATTTAAGAGAAAAATATATATATATATCCTTTATTCATTTTCTTGGTGGATTACACATTTAAAAAATTCGCATTCATTCGCAATAATTTTACAAAATTTACTTATTAAGCCATACACGAATTTGAATAACTCGTGTGTAATATTATCTATCAGTACACATAATTTGTAAAGTTGCTCAATCTACAAATGCCTCGATATCCACCAGATTTGTTTACATCGAAGCATGTTATTTTTAAAAGAAACTGTGTATTTATTTTACTTACTATAAATTTAGCATACTACACTCAAAATTATATAAAATTAATGTCTAAATATAAAAATTAATCAATTCTTATTCACCTAGGTACTATTTTAACTTTTTATTTTTGGTTAACTTCCATTAAAATATTCTTTACATTAAAATTACAATGAGGTATGTATGAAATTTGCAAAACCAGCTAAATAATACACAACAAATATATCCTTATAAATATTGTGAGAATTTGACAAAAAATTTTCATAAATTTACGTACTAGTACTTAAATCATTAGTATTGGACAAATAAAGGTAAGAAGTAAAGTATGTAGTCAGAATTTATTCATTTCCCGTAACGGTTTATCAGCTTTCTAAATATAACCTGAATTTATAATGTGTTCTGATGGTGCTAGTTTAGCCAGATATGTGCCAGACCCTCAGTGCAATAATGGCATATGTGTATGTGCAGGATGCCAGTTTCGAGAAACATTGAGAAGGCGGCGAGGAGGGTCTTCAGCCGGGTTTGCCCCTTCGTAGCCCCTCCCGTGGTAAGAAACTTGTACTCCCTCTGGCTTATGTAACTACTGTTTATGTTGTTAGCTGATATTGTTTTAATTGCATTTTTGCGGCAAACTTTAAGTGAAGAAGTCCCTACGCTATAAATAAATACACGCGTAATACACATGTACATGTAAAACACAACCGAACCCATGCTCTTATTTGTTAACGGGGTGCCCTTAGCCGTGAGGCCATTCCGCACCCCGGCCTCCCAGCAGGCGGGGAAGAGCGATCACGCCCTCTCATCGCAGACATGACCAGCGCTCACCGAAATTTACCAAATCCGTAGCTCCGACCTGTTCATCAGGCCGCACCGAGCGTAGCCCCGATCTGATTTTCCAGATCGCACCGAGCATGTCCTACCACAAGGCCTGAGATCATAGCACTCAGTTTACCAAGCGTGTGGTCTGGCCGGAGCACTACCCACACCCCTGACGTCATCTCGGGGACGCCCCCGGAGCAGTGCTCTGCTCACCGCCCGGCTCCTCAATAAGAGGGGGAATCTCTCCGAGCCTCCTCCAGCAAGCGGAGTCAACCACTGCCAGCACGAGTCCAACCTCAACTGATCCGTAAACCAGAGAAAACCTCCGGATGGGCCAAACAGATCATCCCGTGCTACCTCTTATTTCCCATGGCACGTATGGGTTTTCCAATGCCTGACCGCCAGGGCCACCACCCACGAGCAGGGTGACGCGGGGTCCCTCCGAAAGGTTGTGGGTACCGTCATCCTAGTCCGGTTTTATACCCTGGTTTTTTTTTCTCCAAGCGCCGTGATCGCCACGCCACCCATAAGGCTGGGCCCCGCTGACATCAGACACGCGTCCTTTACCATCCTAGAATTTCTTCACAGGAAAATTCCTGTTTTGGGCCCCAATGGCCTGAACGCCAAGAGGTCCAACACCCCGCCCCATGGTCGGGCCTTGGTACTATCTGTCGGCCCAAGCCATCACGGCAGGTACCCCTATACATCCGCTAGGAAGCTGTTTCCCATAGGGAATGAGCGGCAGAGCCCAATTCGTTTAAACGGGGGTGGCACGAGAAGCCTTGGGTTGCCATGGATGTTGAGAGGCTATAAGAGACGCATCACCCATCCTTTCAAGAAATCGGTAAGTAGGTTGGGCTCGGTTACTATAGCATAGTACTGCCACACCGCCTCAAGTGTCCAACCTTCGCTTCTCCCACTGGAGTGACCGTAAGTAGTATATAAACGGCGGTTCTGCGCCACCTGGCGCCTGGCAAGGGGCAGGGGGCAAATGGCGCCCCACCCCGCATCCTACCCGCGAC
>NQII01006589.1:1042-27737 GCA_002778355.1 Clitarchus hookeri
GATACGAAATGGGCTTGAAAGTAGATCTTTAGCAGGGCTTCAAGAAAGTCTCTTCCAGTCGTGAACTGACTATAGTTTCACCCTAATAGGCTCTCAAGACCCCGATGTTAGGAGCAGTCCAAATCTCTCAACTCACTCTTCAAAAGAGGCCACGATAACTGAGTGGTTAGAGTGCTCGCCTTCCACCAAGGCGAACCGGGTTCAATCCCTGCCTGCTCATCGGCTCTAAAGTTCTCGTTGCAGACAAACATGTTTTCCGGAACATGTCCGGCTCTCCGCACCAACCTCCCCTTCTGTACCTGATCCGCAACTGTATGACAGGAGACAACTCACAGAGCCTAATTTCCAATCTTGGACAAGTCTGGTATTTCTACCTTGGGTCTCTAGGAAAACATGCCCTTCCATCTGATTGCCACTACAATCAGGATTTGCAGGTCTGAACGTGCTCCCACTCTGAGCAGGAACACCGTTATTCATACGGGAGATTCCACTTTGTGGGTCTACAACCTCCGGAAAAGATAGCCGCCAATTTACCATCAGCAACTTCCGATCAGACTTCCAGCCAGGTTGAAAACCAAACAGAGCCATGGAGCTACATGTATGTGCTCGTCTCATGCGGCCACACACATAACCCGGCCGTCACCCCGAGGACTTCTCTCTCAGGGACGGCTGAGAGGGCTGAAACCCCGGGGCGCTTTCATCCATGGGCTTGAACGATTACCTGTCCTTAGACAAGGATCTTGGTTCCATCAGGCTAAGAATACCAGAGTATTAACTGTTCAGAAAGTTTATATCTGAACCCCAATCAGGGCTATACCCAGAATTACCAAAAAGTTGGTTCGCACTACCCATCCCCGAGCTTTCTAGTCAGCTGGAATGCGGCCAACCTCANACCCAGAATTACCAAAAAGTTGGTTCGCACTACCCATCCCCGAGCTTTCTAGTCAGCTGGAATGCGGCCAACCTCATTCAGCCGGCACCTAACCTTGCTGGCGAATTCCGACAGCGATGCTCTCGCGCTGCTGTCCGCAGCCTTTAAGGCAGCCAGGCCAAAGTCGTATCCGAGAAGAGAGAGCCTCCATTTCAGAAGCTCTCGGAGGTCCTCGTATCGCACACAATCATTGAGCACATGCTCCATGGTGTGCNAGAGAGCCTCCATTTCAGAAGCTCTCGGAGGTCCTCGTATCGCACACAATCATTGAGCACATGCTCCATGGTGTGCGGCACCAGGCAATCATCACAGAGTGGGTTATCAACCAGCCCTAACGAGTGGAGTTTTGCTCGGAAGTAACCATGTCCTGAGAGATATTGCATCAGAGATGGCACCGTAAAGATGGTGAGTTGCAGTATTTCCCGGACACAGGGAAAAACCGCATGGGTCATATGCCCCTTTGCAGAGGTCGACCACCGGTGTTGTCACTCTTCCACGACATTCTCCCAGGCAACTTCCCTGCTGTCCTGATCTAGCTGGCTCAAGATCTTCTCCGCGAGTGAACCAAGTTCAGCTACATGGAGATCCAGAGGAATTACTCCTGCCAACACAGTCAGGGCATCCGTAGAAGTTGTATGGTATGCATTTGTTAGCACTAACAACTCCGCACGTTTCACGCTCAGCAGATTACGCTGTATGTGTTTGTGACCCACTCGCTTATGCCACATGATAGAGCCATATGTCATGATGGGCTCGAAGACCCCTTTGTACAGACTTAGAAAATTTTTTTAAGTTTAGTCCTCGGTTTCCCGGGGACATCGCTCTCAACTTATGGAAGAGAACCACAGCCTTTCGACTCACATATGCCACATGTAAAGTGAAGGTCATATGATCACCCAGGAGAACACCTAGGTACTTGTAGGTCTTGACAAATTCCAGTCGAATGATGGTGGTAACAGGATTCTCTTACCCTACATAGAGCAACACGATAGGATGTTTCTGGAAACCAGCGACATTCTCAGGGAATGAGCAGAACTAGAGAAGTTTCTTCAGGAAACCTTTCAAAGAAGAGGGGAGAAGTTCAATCTAGAGGACGCCAGAAGGGACACCACATAGACGTATGGAAGACATACATTTGATTATGGGAAACCTTTTACCGACTACAAAAGAGTACAGTGTTAAGGCAGGCAACAATACAAGAAAGATAACTCCTTCAGAGGGACTGGGCCGGGGGGCCGAGTAGGTGATGGTCAACCTTGCCGGCAGCCCCACCCCGGGCACGGAACTAACGGGGGAGCTGAATAAGGTGATAGAATGAACTACTTGGGACCACCTCAGAATGGAATAACACACACCAAGGACAGACTGGCTGAAAAGAGCCAAAAAGAACAGCTCGGGCGATGACTCACGGTGAGAAAGCCAACCCCACAGTGATCTAGAGAAGAACGGAGAAGAAAGATGGCAGGATGAGTGGTGTCATGCCTTAATCGTATCGTGTACAGTTGCATGACGGGAGGAAGGAGACGCCATCATGGGGCACCCACCGGAAGCAGTCTGTTACGAGCCCCCAAATCTCTCAACGCACCTCACTCTTCGCTCACTCCAGATCCCCGCACAGCCTTTCAGCGAATGGGTGTGCCCACATCAAAGGAGCCGCCACAAAATTTCGTATGTGTGTGTTCTTCTACTCTGTGGCCTGGTTAAAACTGGCTGTTCATTAAATCAGCAGCCATTGTATAAACAGTTGAGGCTGCAGTGGTCTATACAGAGTGTTTTGAAGTCTAGCCTACATGCAGGTCATTGAAGCTACGAGATTTTCAGGTTTCGAAGCATAACTTCTCCGGTGTTTTTGTGCGTGCATGAATTCCGAAATGAGATTAAAGTAGTTATAAAATGGTTATACGAAGACGGGTTCGCAGTAGGGATACAGGGACACCTCATGCTCTTGCATTCCACCACCATGGTGGCCATTTTGGCAACCACCTCATGCTCTAGCTTTTCTCTGCCATTTTGGCAGCCACTGCAGAAACCAACTGCTCTCGCATTCCTCAACTATTTTGGTGGCCATTTTGTTTTTGAAAATTATGACTGCCATTTTGTTTTTTCAAAAATTTACCAAATTTATTTTAATTTATTCTTTTTTGAAATTTCTTTTACCTCAGGGCCATGGCGGCCATATTGGATGGTGCCTACACCCCCTCCCTCCATCGAGCCCCCCTACTGCTGTCTAGTCCCCTCCCTCTGTCTAGCCCCCTCCCTTCGTCGAGCCCCGCTAGCCATTAAATCGCCCGAAGGGGAAAAATATTACGTAACAATCATACCACAGTGGTCATATTTATTTTTTATGGCTCCCGGAGATGGACCCCACTTGCCATTAAATCGCCCGAGGCTACGGGCGGTGCTATTTATAAGGTGTATATAATTATTCACATGAATTCATTAAATATCTTTGTAGTATAATACACCATAAGATCTATATTTTCTCAGGCGAACATGATGTATATTGAAGCNAAGATCTATATTTTCTCAGGCGAACATGATGTATATTGAAGCATAAAGTTGGTTTTTTTCCATAGTAAAATAAGTATTTAAAAAATTGATTCTTTAATAGCACTTAATATTTTGTCTTATCAGGTTTATATAATTATTCATATGAAATTATTAAAATATCTTTGCAGTATATTACANGGGCGGTGCTATTTATAAGGTGTATATAATTATTCACATGAATTCATTAAATATCTTTGTAGTATAATACACCATGAGATCTATATTTTCTCAGGTGAACATGATGTATATTGAAGCATAAACTTGGTTTTTTTCCATAGTAAAATAAGTATTTAAAAAATGGATTCTTTAATAGAACTTAATATTTTGTCTTATCAGGTTTATATAATTATTCATATGAAATTATTAAAATATCTTTGCAGTATATTACACCATGAGATCTATATTTTCTCATATGTAAATGATGCATATTGAAGCATGAACTTGTTTTTCTTTACAAGTTTATATAATGTATGATAACAAAGAAACAAATTCTTCATATGTAAAATGAACTGAAAGTAGCAATACCTTAGAAATAATACATGCAGATGTCATACATAAATTTTTTATTTATATGTAATATGAATTTGTTAAAATACTTTTCCAACACTTTTTATTTAACATAGTTTTTTGGAACTTTGATGAATTTTATTTTGCGGATAGTAGATATAAAATGAAATACAAACATATTTTTTAAAAATATATTATACTTGGAATAATTTTCCTAAGTATCACAAGTTACCTTCACTGACCAGTTGTTGCTGCAACGTCCTCCCGTTTACCATCTGCATGACTTGAACCATGCAGGCGGACCCCGGACCTGGAACCGGCTGCTCACTATTCCTACAACACTGTCAATACACATATATAAATATATATATATATATATATATATAATGGTATCATCATAGGTATAGTGAACAGGTAGGTTGCGAAGCAGCAGGAGACGACAATTGAAGCGAATGCTTCAGCAATGGGAAAAAACAATACGGACGAACACTACAGTATGATATCAACGACATGGTGTGCGATGCCAACACACAGTGCCATGGTGGGATTAAGAGAATGGCCAAAATGTACATTGATATGACATATGCGGTAGTATGGTTGGAAACCACACTCATGACACATAAAGTAGAATCTATCATACAGGAAGGGGGGAAACGCACGTGCTTGACAAGCAGTTGCCGACGATGACTCCACACATATGTGTGGTACGAATTTGAATAAACAGCGAGTGTGCGTAATTGAAGCACACATGCAANGAGACGCACGTGCTTGACAAGCAGTTGCCGACGATGACTCCACACATATGTGTGGTACGAATTTGAATAAACAGCGGGTGTGTGTAATTGAAACACACATGCTAAAGAGAGAGATACAATAACACAGTAGCGTGAGCTACAGAATAATGCTGGCAAATGCACGACAAGTTGAAACCGCGCACCCATTAGCATGAAATATATCTGGGGAAAAAGGAACACATGACTGGTATACCTGGCAAGACTACTTGCATGTGCTCCTGTATACCTCCGAGAAAAAAACCATGTACAGGACGTGCTGGTTACATGCCTGGCAAGTAAGATAAGCGCTTGCATGCGCTCCAGCGAGTTACCACCCAGTATACCTGGCAAGGAGAAGACTGCAACCCTTGCATGAGCTACAGTACACTGAATCAGACTGCGCGGGCCAATGAAAAGTATACCTGGCAAGCCATCCGGTCTTGCATGGGCTCCAGTATACTGCAGGATTAAAAACCGATAATCTACCTGTCAATGTTAGGGGATTGCCTGTTAAACGAGCTATAGTAGACCATCAGGCAGCATACCTGGCAAGCCTGCAACACACTTGCACACGCTACAGCATGCTTATCGAGAAATATGGCTACCAAAACCCTCGAGAATGTACGTGACATGCGGAATACGACGACACCTGTACGTGATCCCGTACATGCCGGGAGAAAAAGCTTTCTCTCTGGCGACGTACATAACTATGTAGGCCTGACCCAGAGCTTAATTTCTTATTAGGCCTGATAACCGCAGGGGACGGTATGTATGCCATCATCCAGGACCTTCCGTTTATAGTCCATCCACGAAAGAGCCAGGTTGTTGGCTTGCTCTGTGTAAACTTCGTGGTGGTACGACCTAATACCTGCGACCTGCACTCTCATGCAACGCTGGGCCAAAAGGATACGCAGATAATCGTCAAACGTTATCGTCTTTTCAACTACGCACCCTTGTATACACTTCGCGCATTTCCCTACCGTATTCAGGCCCGCAGTACGCATACAGTTTCGCCCTCAACCTGACAAACTCAATCATCTTGTTACCCGCACACTGTTCCTTGAACTTCCGAATCACCTTGGAATTGGTAGGCGAGTAACAAAGATGAGTGGTCGGGTAGCCGCTGGTGTCGAACTTCGACATGAGGGTCGGGTTGATGGCGAGTTCACTGTAAAAGTCAGGGCAGGCGATCTCCTGTTGTCCTACCAAAGGCCGACAGATAAATTCGAGCACCGATGCACCCGATCTCTGAATTATTACGATTATTACGTTTGTTCATGTGGCTGCTAGCATTAGTGTATTTTGCAGGTCGTAGGTGTATATATATAAAAGCTACTCTCGTTGACGATTATTCAGTTTGTGTTCGCGGGAAGAAGTAGTAGCGAAATCCTATTCTTTCAACCCTACTGCTAATGTGTCTGGGTTTGCTACAGAGTGATCTCCCGGGCTTGATCTATGCGTTGCCGATAATCACTTGTTATAGTAGGTCATTCAATTTAGATTATTGTGTAAATCTATTTTTATGTGTTTAAAACCCGAATGTGGTGGGTATTGGGTATTTCTTACGTTCACACTATGTCTACCAACGAAGATATCGTTAATATTGACACACCACCGGAGTCTCCGGCTTATAAACGCGCGCGTTCACCTTCGCCTTTGAAGACTTCTAGGAAAGCCGCATTTAATGTATCGAGCAATATTCTTTTAGCATTTTTTCGCATTATTTCTCATACATGCATCGTTTTCCGTATCGGTCCTTGGGAGTGTCTCGACTAGCTGGCAGCATACATTCTCAAACTCCGATAGCCGTGCGGATGGACATCAGCAGCATACTTTCTCTTCTACGAGGGTCGGTGGCAGTTATGCCTTCATCGAATTGGCTGACTTCCTTAGAGTCACTAGAATCGGCCGCACTATTAACCCTTACATCGACTACGGAGAGGCTGGTCGGATTCTTCGATTCATGCATCAAAGACAAGAAATCATCTGTTCACATAGATGAAGGGTCTACTATCAGCACCACTACGAAAGGGGTCTCATCCACCATTGTCCATGCTACAGCTGCAGATGTGAGTTGCTCGTCGACTTATGATTAAAAACATGCATTTCCCAACTTGGTAAATGAAGCTAGTACCTCGACTGGTAGTATTACGGATTCGCATCTTTCATTTCTTTAAGAAGCGGGGGAGGCCTCTACAAGTGTACTTACCCACCGGATGTTACTCAGCCGTCCCTTTTACAGTTGAAGTTGGTTCCCACAGACAAAATTCTATCGTCATCCAGCAGGGACAAGTGGAAACATCAGCAGCAAGGCGTACAAGTTTTTTTTAAATACAACGCAACCAAAGACTGCGATAGACGTGCTTCTAGTCTGGCTCCTGCACAAAGTCTCCAAGATGGTGCATGTGAAAATGAAGGACGGAGTTATGCACGACGATGTTCGTTAAAATGTATGTATTCAACCATAGTATTTCAGACTGTGCAGGTGTTTACTCCTATGGGTACTTTCATATACAAGATGGCAATAGTGACGGACATTTTATTGTGGAAGTTAATGACGTGTTTTTATTAATTCGTCATATTTGCTATAGTGCGTGTGGTTGATAATAACTTATTGATAATTGATGTTTTACTGTCGAAGTTAATGACAATAGGTTTTTAATAATAGTGAAATGTGTTAGTATAAAATTATTTAGATTGCAGTGACATTTAGTTTGAGTAACATTATTTAGTTTCATGCAATTATTGATATCAATTGTATTGATTCTATGACAAGTTTATTATATCTTCAATGTTTGATAGTTACTTACGTATGAATAATATTTAGTTTATATTGGTAAACTGGGGCAGTATAGTGTGTGGTAGATATTAAAATGATTGTATTAAATCGCCATGTTTACTACCAATACTATTGTGGAAGTTAATGGTGTGTTTGTACTACTTCTCATTTTACATATTAAGATACTAGAATGTACTGCTACAGCGAAAGTGTAAAAAAAAAAAATTACATATGACATCTGTGTGTATTATTTCTAAGGTATTGCTACTTCCAATTCATTTTACATGTGAAGAATTCGTTTCTTTGTTATCATACATTATATAAACTTGTAAACAAAAACAAGTTCATGCTTCAATATACATCAGGTACGTCTGAGAAAATATAGATCTCATAGTGTAATATACTGCAAAGATATTTAATAATTTCATATTAATAGTTATATAAACCTGAGATACTGTACAAGTTATACACATGCACCAACCACCACTTACTATACAAGTGTGCTTCAATATCCATTACATTTACCCAATACANTACAAGTTATACACATGCACCAACCACCACTTACTATACAAGTGTGCTTCAATATCCATTACATTTACCCAATACAAAATATTAAGTGCTATTACAGAATCAGTTTTTTTAAATACTTATTTTACTGCGGTAAAAAACCAAGTTCATGCTTCAATATACACCATGAACGCCTGAGAAAATATATATCTCATGGTGTAATATACCGCAGATATATTTAATGAATTTCCTATGAATAATTATATAAACCTGATAAATAACACCGCCCGTAGCCTCGGGCGATTTGACAAGTGGGGTTCATTACAAGGAGCCATAAAAAATAAATATGATCGCTGTGGTATGATTTTGATGTAATATTTTTCCCCTTCGGGCGATTTAATGGCTAGAGGGGCTCGACGAAGGGAGAGGGGCTCGACGGAGGGAGGGGGTGTAGGCACCATCCAATATAGCCGCCATGGCCCTGAAATCNGAATTCGTTTCTTTGTTATCATACATTATATAAACTTGTAAACAAAAACAAGTTCATGCTTCAATATACATCAGGCACGTCTGAGAAAATATAGATCTCATAGAGTAATATACTGCAAAGATATTTAATAATTTCATATTAATAGTTATATAAACCTGAGATACTCTACAAGTTATACACATGCACCAACCACCACTTACTATACAAGTGTGCTTCAATATCCATTACATTTACCCAATACAAAATATTAAGTGCTATTACAGAATCAGTTTTTTTAAATACTTATTTTACTGTGGTAAAAAACCAAGTTCATGCTTCAATATACACCATGAACGCCTGAGAAAATATATATCTCATGGTGTAATATACCGCAGATATATTTAATGAATTTCCTATGAATAATTATATAAACCTGATAAATAACACCGCCCGTAGCCTCGGGCGATTTGACAAGTGGGGTTCATTACAAGGAGCCATAAAAAATAAATATGATCGCTGTGGTATGATTTTGATGTAATATTTTTCCCCTTCGGGCGATTTAATGGCTAGAGGGGCTCGACGAAGGGAGAGGGGCTCGACGGAGGGAGGGGGTGTAGGCACCATCCAATATAGCCGCCATGGCCCTGAAATCACAAAAAAAAAAAAAATTCAAAAGAGAATAAATAAAAACTAAAAATATTAAACATTTTTTGAAAAAAACCAAATTTCGGTTGTCACAATTTAAAGAAATAGTGGTGCACTTGCTGCCAATATGGCGGAGGAATGCGATAGCAGTTGGTTTCTGCACTGGCTGCCAAAATGGCAGAGGAATGCAAGAGCATGAGGTGGCTGCCAAAATGGCCACCATGGTCGTGGAATGCAATAGCATGAGGTGTCCCTCTGTCCCTACTGCGAAACTGTCTTCGAATACCCATTTTATAACTACTGATTAATAAAATAGGATAATCATACTAACACATGGCTCGCTACTATTGCCGAAAAAGTTGGATAATTGTTGGAAATTTCAACGCCTGTTTGTGTTTCACATTGCAGGTGAAGCATGCAGTCGCATTAGTGAGGGACTTTCTTTCCACAATATTTGTGGAAGACACTGACGGGTCATACACATCTAGCAGAGCGTTTCCAGATCTTCGGCTGTAAGTATCATTATTTGCCTTGGACTATTTTGTTAGCTCATTGTTAGTACTTGTAGTGTATCTTCAGCTACCACGATCGCTCGGCGAACAAGCTGTTTCGCTATCTATCTTTTTTTTATAGAGTACACAATTTGCAGATAAGTGTATGTTAAGAAGAGCTTTCGAAAGTGCTTAGTTTATGGTGTACAGCTTTAAAAGTGTAGCTTTTTTATAGTGNAGCTTTCGAAAGTGCGTGGTCCACTCTGTTGCAGGAATGCCAATCTTCGCGACGTGGTGTTGTCGAGCTCTGCTCGTTTGAAATTCGTCTCGCCGTATCGAGTCCAAGGGGCTCTTCTTGAGATGTTTTCCTGCATGCCGTGAGTACACAGCAAACAATTTTATTTCTTTCAAAAAATTTAAAATAAATGTTTAACCATAATTTTAGATTTTTATAATACGTTTGAAAGAATTTGTTGCAGAGAACTGCCCGTTTCCCTAAGTCGTGTTGAGCGACCTTGTTCATCATACCTAACTTCACAGTTGATACGGGCTGTTGGAATACCTTGTTTAGTGTCTGTCAGGCAAGCCCGGGGTGATCCGTCTCGAGGTGGTCCTCTTCGCTCCATTCATATAGATCAAAAAGGCCGATACGGCAATCCCTTGCTCGGAGTGGTAAACACCTGGGAAATGTGTCTACATGCAATTGAACACTCTGAGAAATTATTTGCAAATTTACTACACCAATGCACATGTATAGTGGGAAAGCACGAAAGGTAAAGTTTGACGCTACTCCCCACCTGTGGATACGTTATCGACCTTGCGAGTTCTTGTGGCCTGAAGGGCTGATTACAGTTTTCTGGCCAACGTTTCCGATGCTGTCGAGGCATTAGGTGACCGGGTACACCCCGGAGTGACGACGTTGTTACTCATCTCTACTTGTTGCGGGGTAGTTGTTCCAGCAGTAGATGAGATCTGGTGAGTTAGATGGCCATGTTACAGGCCATGTTCCAGCAGTAGATGAGATCTGGTGAGTTGGATGGCCATGTTACCGGCCCTCGAACTGGTTCTTGTTGGTGTGCTGCACTCAGCTGGCTCCCTCTCGACATGGCGCTCCTTGTTGAAGCTCACCACTCGCTCCCGTTCGGGGCGTAGGGTTGTAATGGACTGATTACTTCTTTACCACGTCCTGGCGAGTGCATTTTACTGTATCTGCGATATTGTGTAGAAATTCCGAGAGCTTCCATGGGTATATGTTATTATTTACATGAGTGTCGATAGCCAGTTTACGAATAGATAACTCATTGAGTATTTCACTCGTTTTGAGCAAACATCACCGCTACTAAATCGCTTGGCACTTAACAGGGAATATTCCTCCTGTACACTGAAATATAAGTTTGTTCCAATTAAGAAAATACTTGTGTGTAAAGGGCCAATAATATATTAAATTTAACTGTGCCCACCGTGAATATAAAATAACTCGAAATGAACTTACCTCCAAGGAAATGAGATTTTTTGTGCACTGAAATAAAAGCAAAAAAATATATATGTTTTTATATGACCAAATATATATTTAATTCTTCAAACGAAATGTTTTGTTTAGTGAACAACGCTTAAAAAACAACGAAATATTTTTTCTTATCTAACAAAATGCATGTCTGAGATAAAAACGTCTGTGTTGTGCCAAATTAAATTAGACTGTCAACAAACTATTTTGTATAATCAACTGTATATATTTGTTTCGAAGTCATTTGATTGCCTTCATTCGAAAATACAGCTCGATAGTTTTATTGCATTTTTTGTGACAATGTGATGTCTATGGTATGAATTTGGTGACTATCTTAAATGGTTTGGAAATAGCAGCAAACTATGCTTATAAGTGGGCTTAGGACATACTTTACCTTGCTGTCCTTTTCGTCTTGGGGGTGATGCCTATGTTATGAATTTGGTGACTGTATCTTAAATGGTTCGTAAATAACAGCCAACTGTGCTTATAAGAGGAAGCAAGGCGTACTTGCCCTCTGCGGTCCTTTTCGTCATCGGATGTGATGCATTTGTTATGAATTTTGTGACCACATCTTAAACATTTCAGTAATTACTGTCAACTATGCATATAGGTGTAGGGCATACTTGAACCTGCGGCCCTATTCGTTGTCGGGGGTGATGACTATGTTATGAATTTGGTGGTTCTATCTTCAACGGTTCGTAAATGACTGTCAACTATGCTTATAAGTGGGCTTAGGACGTACTTGACGCACGCACAATGCAACTCTATGCTAGCATATGAAGGCAGGCCTTGCTCCGTGTCGAGCAGGTGGAATGACAGAGCATGAGACTCGTCCCTATCAGGACGTCAGGTGAAAGGAGACGAGTAGGAATATGAGAAAGTCAACGTGGAATGACAGAGCGTGAAACTCCCAGCCAGGATGCCAATTGAAAGGAGTCCAGAAGGATTATGAAAAAACCAAGGTGGAATGACAGAGCATGAGACTCGTTCCTGCCGGGATGCCAGGTGAAGGAAGGCCAGAAGGTATATGAGAAAACGAAGGTGGAATTGTAGAGAATAAGAAAATATAAAGGATACTAGAAGGAATATGAGAAAACCCCAAGGGATATAGCAGGCGATATAGAATGGCTGGGAGGAGAGAAAGATTGGAAGGAATGAGAGAAGTTGCATGACGGGGCAATGAACTCGTACATTCTTCATACAAGATTATTGGTGCTGGCACAGTATGACAGAGTGTGCTTGTAAATGATTGCGCACTCCAGCGGGCAACTGCGCAATTTCTGCCGGATTCATGCGGATTGAGCAAAAGTCAGTCGGATTGTGCAAAACACATTCACAGATTTTGCTGGTTTTGAGGGAAATTCGCTAAATTGTTGCACGTTTTTGAGGTAAAAAGGGAAATCTTAAATTTTTTTATGGAAAAAAGGGAAATTCCGAGGGGAAAATGTCTATTATGGAAAACAGGGAAATGCAAAATGGCCGCCATGGCGCACGGCTCTGCAGTCAGCAGCCAGTTAATGCAGAAACCCCCTCTTCCTACTACTCTGCATGACGCACAATTACATGTTCATTTCATGTGTGTCTTTGGACTTACGCTCATCATTCTAAACCAATACTATACATTCAGCACTCGCTTGGCTTTATTCCGTGCGTGCGAGCGAACATGTGGCGAAATGGCATTTGCTCGAGTAAATAGAGTACTGTGAAATCTAGCCTGGTGCTGTTTTATAGCGCGGAATGTTAGGGATCTGTGGGGGCACGTGTTTTTCGCGAAATGATTTCAAGAACAGTTGTACTCTAAAAAAACTTTACTTAATATGCTGTTTTGTGGTTGGATGATTTCAAATGTCGCGTGCCTCAAGTGTCTGTCCGCGAATCATGGACGTTCAGTATCGGAGTTCTTTATTACGATCGGACCAGTTAAATAAGAACACGCCTTCTCACGTAGACACACGGCCAGTAATAACCCAAGGAAGTTATGCTTGTCTACGTAGGATATTGAAGTCTAGCATGGCCATAAATATTTTCGCGGAAAAACACCTGTACCTACTGATGATGATGTAGTGAAAATAGGAGACTCACTTGTAAATTGTCTTGATTGCCTGTTAATAGAGAACTAAAGAATTCGCGAGTTCAACGACCTGCACTCAACAGTCATATGCACAAATATGCCGCTGTCAACAGCACATTGGTTTTCTGGTGTCACAGTGGAAGGCCACAATTGAAAACCGTTCTCCTGGAGGTGTCAAACACCGTGAGGCCCGATGGCTAAATTCATATGAACGCACGTGTTTTGAATTGTAGCTTGTCCCGAAATGAATCCGCGAATTCTTCAGTTCTCCGCCAATACATCTGTACCGCGCTCAAAGAGGTAAAAGTGTGTGTACAAGGACATGTTGAGCAGGGCTGCCGTGAGTTCACAGCGCTTACGTGCGAGGGCGAGGACGTTAATGCAATGCTGCTCCGTGTCCACAGGCTACAACACTTGCTGGTACAGACGCCTCCGAGGACGGGAAAGACAGTGGCCATGGTGATGGCCGCCCTCAGCGTCGTCGACCGGGAACAGCATCACCCTCAGGTACGTTGACACTCCCGGCCAGCGCTCACTTCATGGCACAGCCGGCTTGCTCTTGGGGGCTGCGGTGTCGCAGCGGCTAGACCGCTCGCTCGCCTCCCGCCAGGGAGGAGCGGGCTCGATTCCCGGCCCCACCCACACCCTGGGTTTTGGCACGCGGGAGACTCGTGCCAGACGATGCCGCTTGCCGGCGGGGTTTTCTCGGGGATCTCCCGTTTCCCCCTCCCTTGCATTCCAGCGGTGCTCCACGCTCACCTCGATTCACCCTTATCAGATGTTAAGAGCCGCCTAGACCTCACTCCTTTGTCTGGATCATCCTTGAGAGCCCATGTCACCCGCCATATTGATTTATTTTTATTTCTTCTTAATTCATATTTAAAAGGATTTGTTGTGAAATGCGCTAGTATAAGCTTAGCTAATTACCATAACCATAGTTATGGACATAATATATGAAATCCTGACGCATATCTAAGCAACAATTAACTTAATACATAATTTTATAAATTAATTCATTCTTACATTTTAATGACAACCAGGGAATTCCTATTAACAATCAGGTAAAAAATGGGAACAGAAATATGAAATGTAATGCTTCTTTTACGAAATATTTTCAGTAACGACCCTGAGACTTCTGTTACGACACTAAAGAATAATTTCTCTATAAGGAGGCGATACAGCTTCTATACATTGTCAACTTGGAGCAAATCTGTTAATGTTCACGGCAAAGTGAGCACTTTTTGAAGCCCTCTCATTTGAAATAAGTTAATAAATGTATTTTATTGAAGCCCCATACGTTAACTTTCGAACCCGGTGAAATATACACACTGTGTTTATTACTTACATTGGCAATATTTATTTTAAAAAGTCGCGAAGGGATAAAAAATGTCTGATAGGAAAAAAGTAACTAGAGCTTCAACAGTGCTCACATTAACCTGGACAGCTTATAAACACGAGTATCCTATACTCACTACTGGACAACCCTACTGTTCTGTTCGTCCCTGCATTCCAAACTATCGCCGTCTTCTTGCTACACACTACGCCGACCAGACATATGTTCTGTACAACGTCCATTACCAGTGGGCTGTCGGCCGATGTAGTGCCGAGTTGCATTGTCCCAGGCAATTGTATTTTCTTTGCGTGTAACACAAGTGCACAGCTCGTAGTGCTCATTTCAGTAGTTCTCAATTTGAGTGCTGCTGAAGCACATCATTGCAGTGCACTTCGTGAAATATTCCGGCGAAGTTGTGTTAATCGTTTTAGTCACCAATAAGTATACTGTTTTAGGCGTTTCAATGAACAAATTCTTTGTTTGGTGCTCTACTGGTATTGGTAAACCGCTCTCTCATATATCGGGACCGATAAAAACGTGGCTGTTCTTCATGTTATTGGCATGGTCTAAAGATGAGGTAGACCGATCTCGCTGGCTGCGCACAAACAATTGAATTGCTTTTTTGCCAACACGACTAGCAAAAACGGCGTGAATTGAATTTGAGGTTGGAATACTTTTTCGTAAACAGGTGCTCTGAGATGTTTTTATAATTCCTCTAACCAATTTGTAACGCAGTTAGTTTTAATTAGAATTGATTAGAGTATTTTTTAATATAAAAATTCATGTAATTTAAAAATTCATATATAAAAAAACAGGTTCATCATTGTTTACCTCGTGACTTTGAGAGTTGTGTTGCTTTGGCGTAGGTCACTATTGGGCACATACGCAGAAGACGAATAATCACTCTACCTCATCATTAGGCTATGTTATTGACAGCAGATGTGTATGAGACTACTGCGGCATATGTCCTTGACAGTGAATGATGGGTACCACATGGGAGGGATTTACCTCATTGCATGTTGTTTCCTGTTATGAACAGTGCAGACAGTTAAAACCTCTTCCTTCTACAACACACCACGGAAACAGAAAACGTAAGTAAACAGAAACGAAATGACGTGACGAATTGTTTGATGTACGCGAACTCGGTCGTTCATTGGCAACGCGAAGCTCTGGAAACGGGCCTCTGGTCTGATTGGCTGTTGCGCGTTATTGAATATTCCTTATTGGTCGGGCTGCCGTTGGCAAGTTAGTTCCCATGGAGTTTACTGGTGAACGACGTTCCGCCATATTGCCGGCCGGTGGGGCCATTTTGCTGGCCACGTCATTATTTCACCTCTGGATTCCTGAGTATTCTGTGCTACAATCACTGTGACTGGAAAAGTTAACGGAGTACGAGAGGCTCTGATGCCGCGGATATCCGCCGGGGAGCGCGGCAGTAGCGAACCTCGGGTGCTCGTCTCAGGCGACTCGCTATCTCCGCGCGGCGTTGCCAACTCGCCAGTCCGCCTGGTCAGAGCAGAGCCTTTGTTGCCGCGGGGGGAATGTGTCCTAGGCGAGCCCTCCCGCAGTCAACCAGCCAGTTCATTCTCACCCAGCACTAGTTCCAAAATACACCACAAACTGTGCCAGATGATAGTATACAAACTATATTTTATGCATTTATTGTAGTGTAAATTTTCAAATAGTTAGTAACGACAATCAGGCATTTCGTTAGTTTTTAATGTAATGTAGTAAGCATAACTGGCCAAGCCACTTTTCTAATCATTGTTAGCATCGCGAAGAAACTGTAATTATTCATTCGTGTGTAACTACCAACGTGCTGGCAGCTCTTCTGCTTTAGTTCGTTCCTATCGGAATCTTCGATAGTTCAAGCTTTATAATACGGTAACTGTACTTAAAATGTATTTTGGGGGCGTTTCTCTGCTTGAATGAATATAATTGAATCCACTATAATTTTTCATCGCTTTAATCACAATTTAATTTACGATCTGTTAATGTGTTAGAAAATTGCGTAGTATGGCTGATAAATTCCATATAAATCTCTTTTTATTTGGATTGAAATCCCCACAAAAAGTAAACTATTATAACAAATTTAATGTAATTGGTTAGTTACAGGAAGTTCACAGATATGCACAACATTTTCAGCCATAATTTCTGACTATTAGTGAAAAATTATATGATGACACAGTTTTATTAGAATAAAAAGCGAAACGAAAATACAATATGGGTAGTAACCGCCTGTAAATACAAACCAACAGACTTATCACAGAACTGAATATTTATTCTATGGAGTACAATTCTCTACACTGTAATACAGCACAGTTTACAATGTAATCACAATAATAAATGAAAACAACCACCAATAAATTACACAGTACAAATATGCTGTTTACCCAATATTTACATAGCAATCCAAGATATATGTTTAATTAACATACATTATACTATATACGTTTTTTCTTTTGGCTATTGGAAACTGTTTTGTGTATAGTTAAAAAAAAGATGTGCACATACTGCAAACAAACAGAGCTGTACATTGTCTTGACTTAAGTAATTCTTAACCCAACAAAATTAATAACATGAGAGTCTCGAAAACAACTTAATGAAAGTTATTTTTCCTCTCTTTTTATTCGCAGTTCTTGAGCTTCTCTTGTGTAGTAGGGATCACGTGCCTTCAAACCTCGTGTAATGAGGGGATCTGCTATTTCTGGAAGCATGCATTCCTCATAAAATTGTTTCAGTTTCGGAAGCATGCAGTTCTTCCACATTTCTGTATCCACCCAAATCCGTTTAACGTGAGAATCATTGTTTGCATGAACAACAAAGTCACAGTATTTTTTGTTGCAGATATATAGTTGCCCCTGTACCTGAAAAATGTAATTGTGATTTCTTTTTAGTTGCAGAATTCCATCATTTTCCTTTGAACATGTACTTTCCTTTTTGGCAATGAATTATTTCAGTTTGTAGTCCCCAGCTGAAAATAAACATCTAATTTCCNTGAACATGTACTTTCCTTTTTGGCAATGAATTATTTCAGTTTGTAGTCCCCAGCTGAAAATAAACATCTAATTTCCGGCTATCCGTCTTCGTCTAATCCGTCGGGAGACGCTCCGAGAAACGGGTATTGTGGATGTACAAAAAAACCGCATTCATCTACTTGTACATTTTTTATCTTTGAATACAGTTCTTTTGCCACTTTTTCGTTCATTCTTCCAAAATGCATGGCCTTTGAGTTTATCTCTCTGTGATACAAAACTGACTTTAATCAGCCATGGCAGGAAGTGTGTGCTTTCCGTTTACACACAGGGCCGAAATTTGATGTAGGAGCCTGTTTAAAGGCGCATCCCTCCATCTGATGTTCTCGTGTTGACCAATAGTATTTATTTCCAGTTCACGGATCGTTTGAGGTGTTACTGTATCACTGTTCAAGTCTTCCAAGATAAATGTCATTTTCTTATCCAGTTCTTCAGGACTTATCGCGTCTTCCTCTGCAGCACTTGGTCCATACTCCATATCAGGGCCAGCATTGTCGACTCTTCTTCTTTTCTTTGAAGGCCCTTCTCCATACTGAAGGCAACGAGCTGAACGGCGTTTTTCTCTTATTTCAAAAGCACATTTGAAATGCTTTCCTGGACTTTGACCAAATTTGTTCTTCCACGGACTAAAATGCCAGCTAGGACCACAAACGTGCGCCAACCCAGCGCCCATGCAGCATGCAAAGTAAGAGCCTCTTTTAGCAAAGTTTACTCTTTTTCCACCTGTAAATTTAGCTACCACACTCTTATACCGTTCCGCCTGATTTGTAGTTTTATTCATGATGANACTCTTTTTCCACCTGTAAATTTAGCTACCACACTCTTATACCGTTCCGCCTGATTTGTAGTTTTATTCATGATGAGCCTGTCAGCTTTCATGTCCATTGGATAGAGTGCCTTCTGAATAGCTTCCATTATCCCAGAATCTTTCATTAATGCACGAAATTTTCGTCAGTTGTACCTTTCTTTTCACAGTGCTGTTCGCGGTAGTTTTCGTGGCAGCCGAGTGCATGATATGCGCCATTTCCAATGTCCTGCTTCAATTGAACAACCGCTCCACTTTCAGTTCACTTCCCAGCACTTTCATTTGCTTTTCTGGCACCAGATTTCAGCCTCACTATCCGTGACTCAAGCAAACTTCGCGCAAGAAGCGGAGATGACAAATTTTTTGAGATCTTGTGTAAATGGTTTTGATAGTTTTTAACAGTATGATTTACACACTCAACTTTGACGACTTGTATTCCGTACGGAACTCTCAGCTTAATCTTCTAATAAACACTTGAGTCCCCAATACCAATACAGAACCCATGCTGTGCGATTCTCATGCAGAAGCCTTCTAAGATTATGAGCTGTTCCATGCCAGTACTGGGTCCACTGTAGTTCTTCAAACAAACATGTTCCTTGGCTTTTGTATTATTAGTTCTTGCAAATTCACACATGGAACAAAATTTACCTTTCACTCCCAGGTACAGTAGTTGGTTCGTCTCAGCTCCAATGATACAAGCCTTCAGAAGAAAGTACACTTATTGTATTTTATATATACACATATATGAAACACGTATAAATTAACGAAAATTTGAGGAACTTATTTGAATTTTCGATATATTTCATAGTAAATCTTATGTAAGACAATTAATAGAGATATGATTTTTAAAGTAAAATTACCAAAGTGCTTGTTATATTTCAACTATGCATCTTCACATATACAACTTTACAGTAGTTAACGGCTGTTAAATGTGTAAGAATCTGTCTTCCCATTTGACTTTACTAGTGATGAAACTGCCACTCTAACAGTGAATTTCCATTATACATGCATAAAAATGTGGCAGCCATATGTAGAAGCACAAAGCAGCTAAGATATTAATAAAAATATCTTGCCCAAAATAATTTTTCTATACACATCACACATTATGTGCTATATTAGTGTTACTGGAATCAGTATAATGCAGATTGCCTAGTTTACGNTTTCTATACACATCACACATTATGTGCTATATTAGTGTTACTGGAATCAGTATAATGCAGATTGCCTAGTTTACGAATTTTTAATGATTTCAGAAACAAATATATCGTGCCTTTAAGTACAGTCAAGAAATATTGGAGCAGAAATAATTTAACAAAAAAAAAATACGTTTGTTTTGTCCGTTGCGTGTTGTATAACGGAATTTTTTTCCACTATTTCCCGCAATTAATACTTTTTGTGCCATGAAACATCAATAGCTAATAAAATTAATTAGCATTATAATTTTTTGCGTACTTCAAAATTTCAAATTTTCGGATGTTGTTAATTCTTACGGTGGTTTTAGAAGAAATCTTTAGAAGAAATATGTTTGTTTGACAAATAAGGACGGATAAGCTAAAATTAAACACAACTAAATAAAAAAAAAGTATAATAGTTTGCCCAAACTCACCACTCCACTCGTTGAATTGTAACTGTGTCCGTAGGTCCTCTTGTTCCATCCACCATCTCCTATGACACTTATATATGGTATTCCGTTTTCTACATTTCCTTTTACAATTGCAATTTCTTTTTCTTTCTTTCCATTTTATATCATTCTCTAGGAAAGTTGTTGGTGTCATAACTGAATTTAAAAAAAAAATTAAAAAGAGTTAATATTTGATATTTCGAATACACTAACTGAGGAATTAAGCAATCTACCAGTCAAATGGCTCGTCTCTTTTCTGAAATACTTTTTTCCTTCAACGGAATTGCGATTCTTGAGAAAATACAATCTTGGCTTATTTTCTCTGTATATTATGTTGATTTTTTAATTTACTTCCATGTGCACAAAGCCCATGCAATTACATATGTTCAGAATATATCGTATAAATAATGTTTTCACTAAGTAGTTTGATACTCTGTCGGGCAATGTCTGACTTGTTCATTTTGCAAATTTAATGATAATGTGAAATTTATTAATATAGCAGGTTTAATCACGTCATTATAATTTTATTTCCTGAGAATTATTTATCTTTAGCGTTACCTCTTAGACAGATCTTGGCTGGTGGCGAGATTTTGTTCCAGTACGACGTAAAATAGCACTAACGTCACGAAAACTAAGAATTCCTCGTAACATCCCTTAGAAATAATTGAATCTACTTACTTGTCCCATAGAAGTTTCGCGTCTGTGAAATGTTTCTCGTGCCATCATGGAAATGTCGAGCACTGACATAAGTTCCTCAACTTGTGAGTATCCAATACCCACAGAAACAGAACCCCACACCCCAGCATCATTTATTTCTTGCGAGCTGTCCGATGTCACGTACTTACGTGAGTCACAGTTGTCACAAAAGAAAACCAAAGTAAAAAATAATCGTCTGTGTGTTTCTTTATCCCGCTTATATGAGCCCAGCGTGCAAAATCGAGGATATTCTCCCAATTTTATAAGCTGCTTAGTTAAATGTGCAACATCAACAATTCGACGGCCGTTAATAAAGCTTTCAGTTTTTTCTGTTTCCACAATAAAAGGAGGAAGATCAGTAGCATCGACACCAGAAGGTAATACATTTTCTTCTAAATTTCTGCGGGGAAAACAAAAACAAAAATTGTTTTAATAGAACATCTGATTACACCACTGTATAATTTAGAAGTAGTATTATTTTGCACTACATAATTTATTTATCAAAATGTTTTCTGTTATGACAATTAAGCCCGTAAATTGTATTGCATTCCAGCAACCAAATGCAGCTAAACTACCAGTGAATTCATTACCCAGGGTTGAAACCCGGTATGACCGAATCTTTGGAAAACGAATAATTTACGTATCTGTTTATTTACAGGAGAATAACTAAAATGGTCAGAACGTAGGAATGCTGGTATTTCAAAAAGTTGTTCCATTTTGCGTGGCGGAACGGGGTCGCTTCCTCGTTTTTCTGTTTTAACGTTTTAAATATCTGATACATGCGCCTCACGACTTCTCAATTTTAAAAACTGGATTTATGTTATATTTCATAAGTAGCAGTTTCACCAAACACGGCGGGACCGTCAAAAAGAAAATTTCAGATATGAAAGAAATGGGCGTAATGTTTTAGCATGTAGTTTTGTAGCAAATCCGTAAATATTTGAACTATTAGCCACACGGACCACTATGCGTAGTCCTTTCGCGTGTCACGCCAAACAGAAATCTTTTTGTGCTGGCGATCGGACGCAAAACGATTAATGTTGTATACAAAGAAATTTTCTAAACTACTATCATATAATATTGTTATGTTAGTGATGTATGAATGTGGATAAAGAGAAGGAAGTAGATATATCACGATCTACAACGATCCTGATAAATCTACCTCCATAATCTCTGCCTAACCCCGTGGGAGACAGACGTGACGAGTATGTATATACGTTATATATGATAGTAGTTAACTAATTAATTTTAATATGATATTGTAATTGTCTTTTCCCAATTTATTTATTAGTGTGTCGCTGTAAAAAACTAAACTGTACCCGGGCGAAGCTGGGCCGGGTCCCTAGTACGCAATACAACACGATTTACTTTAGGCTCTTTGAAGTATCACTTTCGTGTGTGTTACGGCGGTTAGCAGCATGCGAGATAACTGCTGATAAACGGTGCGACTGTATACAGCTTTGTGCTGACCGCGAAAAATAAGGCGTGAGGAGTGAAGGTCAGCGGACGTGGGCGGAAAGCTAAGACAGTGGCACAAAGTGACATCCTGGGCTTCGAAATCGAGACTTTACCGGCGGTTTATTACATCTGTAAGCTATTCCAACAATCTTGCAAGGTATGAGTGACTATCTGTACAAGAAAACAACAAAGCCCCGGCTGTAACCTCTCGTTATGCGCGAGGCGGGAGTATACGGCTATACTCGTTTACAACGGGACTAAATTATGGATAATATATAAAAAACATACATTGCACGTGTATGAAAACATAGCTTACCTTTCTGCCACAATTTGTGCTCTTCGTACCTCAGCCATACGTCTCAGCATGGACTTCCTTCGTGCCAGAAATGTCTTCCTGGGCATTTCTATTCCTGGAGCTCATTACTTCGCACCGCAAGAAGAATAAAAACACTGAACAGAGCGACAATATCGACCCTGTTCTGGCAGGCGGAAAACTGGCAACGCTGTGCACAAAGGCGCGCTTTCACGTGCAAGATCGGCGTATTTGAGCCATCTCGGAGACGGGAAAAATAGTTAAAAATGCTTCATGCAATTTAGCTCTTTTTGTAATAAAGTTATGTCTATGCCACCACGGACTTTTTTAATCGTCATAAATTAACGTACACGACAGTAAGAGTAAAACTTTGGTATGTCTTGTAACCTGTACTACAGAACAGTTTTTAAATTTTACTAAATTTTAAAATTATTAAAAAAGTATGTTGTTTACAAAAAAAATGGCATTTTGCCTTTGTGCAAATATTTTTGTTGTAAAACTGAAGCGAATGAGACCTCTGCGAACATTGCACGTTGAAAACCGCGGAAGATGGAGGAAGTTAATTTTAACCTCTTATTCTATATCTTAGTCGCATGACCGGGTTCGGCCTTAAGTCCCTAATTTCTTAACCCATTCTGATCCAGTGTACACAATTATGTACATTACACATGTGTAGGTGATTTTTTGTCTGTACTGTACACTGTGAAGCTCAATGACCTTGACCTCACCAGTGGGTAAATGATTATCTAACCATCTTGCTCGTCAAGGTCATTTCCGGTTCATATAACTGTAGTTGAACATATAGCCTACAGCTCATTGGCTGTGACAACGAAACAAATCTGTCGACTTAAGTACACTGTTAGACATTTATGTAGATTTCAGAAAACTTTTACGGAGATGTGGAGTTAATTTACGGAAAGGCACTCCGTAATGACAAATAACGGAAACGAGCTCCGTAAATATAAAATACGGAAACTCTTCGTATTCTTATGGCTTCGACTTTGAGTCACGAACAATGCAGATGATACCTGAAGCGTACAAAATTCCATCTTCACAATATTTCTTCGCGTAAAATAATATTATGAGAGTGGCGAACAATTCAAGAAGTGCCAATTCGTTGATTATTGTTAAAATTCTGCTACAGGACAAAACCTTCACGTATGCACAGTGAAACACGCGCATAGCGAAAATAAAACAACTTTTTCGTAACCTCGTTTTCTATACCGCAAATATAGCAAGCGCTCTAACACGACTTCAAACTAAGGCCGCGTGGGTCCGAAATAGCAGATTTTGTTGGAAAAATGTTCACGTGACCAGATTTTGTAAACAAAAATGGTGACGTATTTGGTAATTTGGTATGTCGTATTTTGTATCTAGCTGCTGTTAGCAAAAAAAAAAAAAATTACAAAATTAGCACCATGTTGGATTTGACATTCGAAAGACATGTGCGAATGCGTAATTAAAACGTTTTTTGAAACAAATAACTGTTCATAAAATACACTAGGCATGTTTTAAAAAGCAAGTAAGTGTTTTACTTTGTTTATATATTTCACAACCATTTTTTTTAAAGTTGTGATTTCATAATTTATTTTTTTCTTATTTATTAACACTTTCGTATCATTCCAGTGATTATTGCAGCATTCAATTTAGATAAAAATAATGTTCACTGTTAATGTAAAAATGCGTTCCGGCGAGTGCTAAACAAGTGACTGTCGACAATGTGCTAATTGAAACTTACCTACGAAATGAAAATTACAAAACAACGAATTTGTAATTTTGGACACGGTCTAAGGCAGACGTGTTCGTCACTTTCCTGTAAAATCCATATTTACGATATACTTGGTGTGGTAGGTGAGTGGTTCGAGTTACTGAATGTAAATTTTTCGATTCGTGTTCAAATCACACTACAGAACAAAAACATGTATTTTTTAAATTTCTCTGTTATACACAGTAGAGTAAATTATGAAAAAAAAAAAAAAAACAAATCGCTAACTCTCTAATATAACTAGAAACTAAGAGGAACTTGAATCATTTCGTATAAATCCAGTATTTACAACAGTAATTCTTGTAAAAGGTAGTAGGTGAGTGGATCAAGTGATAGGCTGTCAACTTTCTTTTTCGAATTCAAATCCCGCAACCGGACAAATTTGTTTTATTTTTATAGTAATTTGTATACACAGTGAGTCACTCACTTAGAGGAAGTAAAACTTATTTTTGGTTACTCCTTTTCCCATGAGTAAATTAAAAAAAAGAACAAATTCGCAAGTTTGTGGACACTTTTCGTGAATTTACGGAGATTTATATGTAATTTACGGAGAGCGCGTTATTGAAAACAACGAGAAGACCGTAATTTAACGAAGATGTCTGGACAATTTGTAATCGGTATTTTCCGTAATTTTACGGACATTTTTTCTAACAGCGCACAGCATTCTTCAAATTGTTTTGTTTGTTTTCAACGCCTGAAACCTTAAACGAAAGTGGGCCTGAAAGGGATAAAAGCATTGCGGACGTTACATCATTTCGGCATGGTCCACAAAACTCCGTCGCATTCGCGTGACATTAAGTTACATCGGCGGCACTGGAAGTATCAACACACTGGCCATTTATTCTTCCCCCTCCCTTCAGTCATCAAAGAAAGCAGGACGAGCAATGCTATTTGGAAACTTTATTTATCCGAGGAAACAAAACTAGCATCGATATATATTAATTTTTCCGCCTAGTGCTTCACAGGAACTTCCATAAACGCTACAGCACAGTAGCGGTGATTTTCTGACTATATTTTTGGGACAAAGTATGAAAAGGACACGATATTGATTGTAAGAATTTTTCACAATAAAGAACCTTTTATTTGTGGCAAAATCAACTCGACGCCAAAAGTACAAGGACCAGTCAATAATGAAAGTTTTACAGTACAGTATGTTTTTTTTACTAACCACCCTAATAGCTAAGTGTTAAGTGTTGTCCGGGGGTAGGTCTGGACTGTGTTGCGTCTCAGGGCTAAGCCCCATACGCCTACACGAGAGGGAATTTAGGAAAGGAGGCGTGCATCGCTGCAAAGGGGGATAAAGCAGCCATGGCCAGGTTTGTGGCCACGACTGCATCCCTGAGTGTGTAATAGCTGAGCTATTTCTTTGAGTGGAGAGGGGAAAAAACCTGCATAGACACAGTAAAAACCCTCTCGACAGGAAAGAAGTTCAAAACTTATCATGCATTAAAAAATGCTAGAGGAGGCAGCAGGTATGGATTCCATGTTTTTTCATGAGGAGTCGAAAATCTAGAAGAGGAAGAAGCGGGGCTTGTGGACCGGGGCGCCCTTGGCAGCGACAATGAGACAGAGCGAGTTTGCCCATTGCCGAGACGACCACAGCATTCCCACACACAAATGCGCGGCAATACTACAGGCAGCCAGCAAGCAGGAACTGTGGGTATAAACCCGGCGGTGCACACGACCAGACACAGCTTCCGATGTCGGGGGGCTCATCTTCTGTCTTCCGCTTAAGCGGCGGAATAACCTTCGGCCCAGACGTCATGGGAGCAGGTTTCCCATCTCCTCTATTTTACAGCCATTTGCCTAGTGCACTCGCTTAGACATCCTAGCTGCTCTCTCCCACTTACATCAGACTGGGCGTTTACTGACGATCAGGCAAAGGACCACCAAACCCGAAGCTCTCCCAGCCTTCGCTGATTTAAGGGGCGTCAGTTCCCCTAGTCTTGGTCCACGCCGCCTGGATGCTCCTAGTCTTGGTCCACGCCGCCTGGATGCTCCTAGTCTTGGTACAGGCCGCCTGGAAGCCCCTAGTCTTGGTCCAGGCCGCCTGGAAGCTATAAGTCTTGGTCCACGCCGCCTGGATGCTCCTAGTCTTGCTCCAAGCCGCCTGGAAGCTATAAGTCTTGGTCCACGTCGCCTGAAAGCTCCTAGTCTTGGTCCACGCCGCCTGGATGCTCCTAGTCTTGGTCCACGCCGCCTGGAAGCTCCTAGTCTTGGTCCACGCCACCTGGAAGCTCCTAGTGTTGGTCCTTGCTGCCTGGAAGCTCCTAGTCTTGGTCCACACCGTATGGAAGCTCCTAGTCTTGGTTCACGCTGCCTAGATACTCCTAGTCTTGGTCCACGCCTCCTGGATGCTCCTAGTCTTGCTCCACGGAGCCTGGAAGCTCCTAGTCTTGGTCCACGCCACCTGGAAGCTCCTAGTCTTGGTCCACGCTT
>NQII01006589.1:38932-62134 GCA_002778355.1 Clitarchus hookeri
AGAAATATCTGTAGCTAGGTACTGCTTTTTGCGCTTGGCTGAGGGATCTTAATCGATCACCAAAGTTAAGCAACGTTCCCAGCGGCACACATTTGGATGGGTGACCGTTTAGTGGCATAACATCTGAGCGCTTCCGGGCTTCGGAGGACATGTTAAATATTAGGGCCAAGTCATTATCGATTGATAGCAGTCGTTAAGCCATTTCACAGGTCCTTGGGCAGCCTGATAAACTTGTGACACCAGAGAAAAAAAATATATTTCGGTCACGTTCTCAGCCGTTGCAGAATTAGGTTTTGTTGTTATTCTACAGGACCCATTCAATTTACCGATATAAAAAGTATCCTATGTCCTATTCCAGGACCTTAAGTACCTAGATACCATATTTCATTAAAATCCGTTGAGCCGTTTCGGAGCTGCGTGGTAACAAACATACACACACAGACACAGGCTTTAACATTTATGATATTAGTAGGATGTATTTATATTAGCATATTTTTCACTACTAACGTAGGGATTTTATAAAGGGCTTTGTGCTGTTAAGTGGAAGACGATAGTCTTGCCAAAAATAAGCTCAGTGTGAAAAAATAATGTATAGGAATGAATGTGGCATAGTTTCTACAGAATGCACAGTAAGGAATTATTCGCAAATTTGCCTCATCAGTAGAGACCTGAAAAATTCGCGTATTCATTTTGGGACATGCTAGATTTCGAAACCTCGTACGTTTGTATTGCTAATGCTATTGGTCCACCCGTTAGTTTACACCTCCTGGATAACTCAGGGCCAATAATAAATGCACAGTAAAATTCAGATCGAATCACCGTATTCCGCTAATACAACAAACAGCCAACGAACAGTGATATTTGCATGATCTTACATACGGAAATGGAGTATAGCCTACAGGTCGTTGAACTCGCGAATTTTTCAGGTCTCTACTCATCAGTGTATACGTAAAGTGATGAAGTGCGATTGGTAAGGTTTTTTCCCCCAAACATCCATGTTAGCGTCCATTCATTTACTCAGGAAAAAAACAAGTGTATAGGGAAGTTGCCAGCTTTGTACAGTAGCGTTGCAAAACACTCCCGTATCTGCATCCATATTTCGATACACTAAGTCAAAAACTTAAATTAGAGATTTTTAGAAGTTAACTAGACTTTTTTTTTTTTACAATTTGAAATTTTTGTGTGTTGCAGGTTATTTTTTTCGTCCCTTCGGTAGAACTGATGCTCCAGATTGGACGCCTGTTCCTGGACGCACAAGAGGAGTACTCAAAGGAGATTAGATTGACCTTCTATGAGAACCAGTGTGAGAAAACGTCTTAGTGCTAGAAAACGTAAAATATGGATTCTCCCATCAACAAAATCAAACACACACACACATATATATACATATATATATATATATATCGAAACACATTACTGGTCCTTAAAAATTAAAATAATATTGTATATATATATTACACATTACCAGTTTAAAAAAATTAAAAAACCAAAATACTGAAAATATAAAAATATTTTTTTTTGCCTGAAAACAAAATGTAAATTAGTTGAAAAATATCGTATTCATTATTAAAGCGTAGTTGCATATTAAAAAGGTGTCTAGACGATACTGCTTTTATATTTATAAACAGTTTATCATGTTTATCAGCATTTTAAGAATACTATCAACCCATCCAGTCACGGCGTCCTATATCAGAGACGCCGCATATGAAGTGGCTCAGTGGCGTGCACTGTACACAGTTAAACATACCGTCCAATCAGAGAAGCTCTCTACATGCGAGAAACATTATTCGCTCTTGAATGTGTATTCCGTAGTCGCACAAACCGCTGCTGCCAGTAAGACTAAGTNACATGCGAGAAACATTATTCGCTCTTGAATGTGTATTCCGTAGTCGCACAAACCGCTGCTGCCAGTAAGACTAAGTACGAACAGGGTGTTAGTGGTCTCGGCGTGTGCCGAAGCGCGGTATCGACATCAGCACGGTACCGAATAGAAAATNCGGTATCGACATCAGCACGGTACCGAATAGAAAATTTGTTTGTTGCAAGACGTAATACCACGCATTTATGTGCGACTAAAACGATTAAACAAGTCGTCACTTTAATAATACAGAAGTNATTTGTTTGTTGCAAGACGTAATACCACGCATTTATGTGCGACTAAAACGATTAAACAAGTCGTCACTTTAATAATTGCCAATAGTTAGAGACCTGAAGAATGTGCGGATTCATTTCGGGACAAGCTGGAATTCAAAACACGTGCGTTTATATAACTTCAGCCATTGGTTCACACGGTGTTTGACACCTGCTGGTGGACGGTGTCCAATTGCCGCCTTCCACTGTGACAGCAGACAACCAATGCGCGGTTGATATCGGCATATATGTACATATAACTGTAGAGTCTAGCCTTCAGGTCATTGAACTCACGATTTTTTCAGGTCTCTATACATAACTACTTACATTTTTTTAGATATAAAATACATTAACAAATGGAAAATTCGAGATATTATAGAGAAAATCGAATTAATTGAAATACTTGCTCTCATTATACATGTGTCGGTCAAGATAAATTATTATACAAGTAAAGATTTTAAAATTTACACATTCTTACACTAACAGGCGTTAAAAAAAACACAGAAAGCACAAGAAATTATTTCAGTGATCACAAATATTTGCTTAACAAGGAACTACTTTCTCTCTTTCGTAGCCAACTTTACAGGGCGCATNGGGGGGGGGGGTGACATCAAAATACATGCAGGTAGGACATTTTCGAAGGTTTGATTTCAAAAGTTCTTAAAATAACCATGAACGGCTCGTTTTCGTGTGTCACCTGGCGCGTTAACAAATTACGTATAGGGTGAAGTCTCTGTTGACAAAGCGACGTATCAAGTTGGCGCAGGAAGAACAATGACTATAGGTAAGTTACGCAAATATTCATTCTCATGCTCCATGCTCGGGCCACAACTGTTCATTCATTGGCTTCTGCAGTCGTGACAAGCATCTCTTCTTACTCAACTTAGTTGCACGGGATATGGTTAGATTATATCTTCCTGTTTATTACTATGGCTCAGTGGCGTGTGGTGAACTGTTTCACGCTAGGCTGGCGTTATCTGTGTGCTGTATCCTGTTGCTCGCTAATTTACATTTCCGGCCATGTAATTGTAATTCGTCAATTGACGCCACAGGACGTGTGTATTGGGTCCCTTGCTGCTCGCCTGTGAATGGTCGAGATACATTCAGTTTCCCTGGGCTGCACAGTGGTTACTGGCTCCTGCTGTGTGTACAGCAGTGAGTAAGCACAAGCTTACCTTGCAACAGTTCACCGTGCGCCATCGTTATGGCTAAAGAGTAGGCATGGGAGTGCCGGAATCATTCTGGCCCAAACACGAAAGGAACACCCCTTATAGCAAAAATCAGCTTGTCAGGAGAAGGCTGCAAGGTTGAAGCTAGCTTGCTGTGCAAGCCAGAAATTTTGAATCAAGCTCGAATCAAACTTACTAGTCTCCACGTGCCAAGCTTGTAGCAAGCTTGATTAGTTACACTTGCTACAATCTCTGTTTGACAAGCTGCAAATATTGTTCAAGCCATCTGCAAGCTTGCAATTAACAAGTATGTACCAATCATGAGAAATTAGGTTTGAATCAAGCTACGGTCACACATAATATGACAATCTTGCTTGGAAAGATAAAGTCAAATCAAATGGCATGCTTGCTACAAACTAACGCGCTATCTGAGACTAGAGTATGTGTTCTTTAATGTTTAGTTGCCATCGGAAGAATTTCCGAAATTCACACAGAAATAAGTCGAATGTTGCAACAAAAAATTACGACTGTGCCATTTCTTTGCACGTGTATGTTGTAGTAAAATAAATAAAGTTGTGACAAAGTTAATAATGCTAACTATTTACACAGTCTTATATTACTAAAATGTTAATATACTGTTGAAGTGATAATGTTAACAAAGTCTCTGAGCAATGCTGCCGCAACTAAATATTGTATCACGCTAAAAATAACAGGAAGAACCAAATATTTATGTTATGTGATATTAAAGTGAAATCCGGCCAACTCTAGTTTACACTTAAAATATATCAATTTTTATGACGTTGGATTTCGTCAAGTGGAGATCGTCAAACACACAAGCCGCGGGCACGATTCTCCCCCTGATTTAATGCATTTTTTCATAGGCAATATTTCTATTTGTAACAATATTTTTATATAACTTATTTTATATCGAAATGTTGTTTTAAAGTTAAAGAAATACAAATTAAATTGCCACAAGTGGTAGCATGAATTTAACACTCTATTTGTTTGCTGCAACATAAACACCACCTTAATGTTGAAAGTACAGACAGGAGATAAGACTATTACGAAAGTCCTTCATATCACATTTACACTAATATCACAACGATGTAAATTATTAACCGCAACATTAACGGCTCACAGACAACAATGCTACTGTACTTCTAGCATGAATACTGTTGGCATAGCATTAGACTTTGATCTGTGCATGTACCTATAACTGTGAGATACTTGTGCCTTGCGTGTTACAGACGTGGATGGATGCACTCTGCGTGAGCACATCATTGTCGGATTGCCAAAGAATATCTTCAAATTGCTGACTTCTTGCTTAATCGACGTCCGCAAGCTAAACCTAGTAGTGGTCGAGGAGGCAGATATCATCATGGTCGAGTCCAAATTTCTATACTACACCAATCGTTTCCATCTGTGAGTCTCGCCTAGTATGCTCCCTATTGTGATGGACACGTGGTGAAGTGAAAAGAGAAGACGTTTGCTTTTAACCCTTTCAGACCCACATTAATTGCCGATTTCAGGCATGGCAAATAAAAAAAAATTATGAACCGTGCTGTACTTAAGTCGACACAGCACTTGAGTAGTGAGCAAATGTAGGTTCTGGGACAAGGAATTCGGGATTGGGACGCTGGAAGTCCTCCTGCTCTTGCATTCCACTTCAACGGCGGCCATTTTGTCAGACAGTACGAAAATGTCATGGCCAAATTTGCAAAAGTTTGCCAAAATTTGGCAAAATTTAACCGAAATTTTTTAAAAATTTCCCGAAAACCTCTGATTTTTTTTTCTTTCAAAAAAACATTTTTTATGCACAATCCGGCTGGTTTGTACAATCCGGATGGAGCAGGCTGAAAATGGTGCAATGTCAGCCGGCATGTGAAAGCAGGAACGCGAATCTCTCGTCTCTGATTAGCTACGCGAGGCTCTCGGAACCAGAGTCGAGGGGAATTGTACTATTGAGGCATCGTCCGGGGAAGCCGTCGACCATCTTGGTTTCAAATAGGGTTTTTTCTCCGAGTCTTCCGAAAGCTCTGCCACGACGCCTCGACTGATCCCTACTTCATGCTCTTGCATTCTATGCTAGGAGGTTTTCTCAGAATCTTCCCAAATCCCTGCCACGACACTCCGACTGGTCACTACTTCATGCTCTTGCATTCCATGCAATGGGGTTATCTCAGAGTCTTCTCAAATTCGATTATCATTTAATTCCTTCCTATTATATCGTATACTTTATGCTCTTGCATTCCAAGCGAGGGGTTTTCTCAGAGTCTTACCAAATTTGATTATAATTTAATTCCTTCACACTAGATCGGATACTTCATGCTCATGCATTCCAAGCAAGGTTTCCTCAGAGACTTCCCAAATCTCTGCCACAATGCCCCGACTGGTCCCTACCTCATGCTCTTGCATTCCACCCTAATCTCTTCCCTAATTCATGCTCTTGCATTCCAAGTTAGGGGATTTTCTCCTAGTCTTCCCAAATCCCTGCCATGACACCCTGACTGGTCCCTACTTCATACTGTAGCATTCAATGCTAGAAGGTTTTCTCAGAGTCTTCCTAAATTAGATAACTTTCATTTACTTACTACTATTTCATATACTTCATGCTCTTGCATTCCAAGCGAGGGGTTGTCTGGTCCCTACTTCATGCTCTTACATTCTATCCTTGGGGGTTTTCTCAGAGTCTTCCTAATTTAATTATAATTTAATTCCAACATACTAGATCGAATATTTCATGCTCTTGCATTCCAAGCCAAGGTTTTGTCAGATACTTACCAAATCCCTGCCACACTGCTCGACTGGTTTCTAGTTCATGCTCTTGCATTCCATGCTAGGAGTTTTTCTCCGAGTCTCCCCAAATCCCTGTCACAATGTCTCGACTAGTCTTTACTTCACGCTCTTGCATTCCATGCTAGGAGCCGCAGTGGTGCTGTGGGAACACGACTTGCTTCTTGGAGGCTGCGGTGGTGTGGTGGATAGACGACTCGCAAGCTGGGAGCCGCGGTGACATGATGGGTAAACGATTCGCTTCTTGGGTACTGCAGTGGCATGGTAGGTAGACGACTCACTTCTTGGGGGTCGCGGTGGTGTCGCTTCTTGGGGGTAACGGTGTTGTGGTGGATAGACGACTCGCTTCCTGGAGGCCGCTGTGACGTGGTGGATAGACGACTCGCTTCCTGGAGGCCGCTGTGACGTGGTGGATAGACGACTCGCATCATGGGGTCGCGGTTGCATGGCGGATATATGACACGCTTCCTGTTGACCGTGATGGTGGTTACACTATTCCAAATTCATGCTAATGCATTCCGAGGCTCCCTACGACGATGGCACCTTCCTGGGAGGCGAAGTGGTGAGGTGGATAGACAACTCGCTTCCTGGGGGCCGCCATTGTGTGGTAGATAGACGACTCTCTTCCTGGGGGTAGCGGTGGCGTGGTGGATAGACGACTCGCTTCCTGGGGACCATGGAGGCATGGTGGATAGACGACTCAACCTTCCTGAGGGTAGCAGTGGCATGGTGGATATACGATTCTCTTCTTGGGGTCGTGGTTGTGCGGTAGATAGACGACTTGCTTCCTGGGGCCGTGGTGGTGACAGTATTATAACTTCATGCTCACACATTCCGAGGCTCCCTACGACGACTTCACCAGCTCCACATGGTGACAGTGATGCTGCACACACAAGCACACGCATGCACACACACATACGCACAAATGCATGTGCACACACACGCACACGCCCACAAGCTGTAGAGCGGGAACAACTAAATTCTTGGTCTCAGTGGGCGGGGCTACAGTAGTAGTGTGTGGTAACACTCGCTCTTGAGCAGCGCCAGCCAGCACGCAAGATACAGCAGTCAAATTTGTAACGTAGACATCACTCCCGTCAACGAAAATGACCGCATGGCCATTTAAGCCCTATGCGAACTTATAGGCATAGTTGGTCGTAATTTCCAACCCGTTTAAGATACAGTCGCCAAATTCATAACACACACATCATCCCCGACAACGACAATTATCGCAGTCATTCATGACCTATACCTACTTATATGCATAGTTGGCCATAATTTCCGAACTGTATAAGATAGAGTCCCTCAATTCATATCATAGACATCACCCCCGACAACGAATTTGATCGCAGAGTTATTTATGTCCTATGTGTACTTATAAGCATAGTTGGAAGTAATTTCCGACCTGTTGAAGATACAGCTATCAAATTCATAACATATGTATCACCCCAACAACTAAAATTAATGCATTGTCATTTACATCCTAAGCTTACCTATAACCATAGTTGAACATAATTTCTGAACCGTTAAAGATACAGCTACCAAAATATTAACATAGTTATCACCTACTCATAACATAGGTATCATTCCCGTCAACGAGAAAACTACCGCACACAAGGATAAATATGACTAACATGTTATGGAAGGCTCTCGAAAGAGTCTCGTCACTGACGAAGCTGGCAGTCTATCATAAATAACACTTCCGCACACAAGGATAAAGGGGTCTAATATGTTACATGGGGCTCTCGAACCATTATTCATGCAAGAGAATCATCACTGCTGCACGATGTTGCAAACACATATAAAATAATTATAAAACTAATATTTATATACATTTAACAGTCGATGTATATTATAGCATATTGTGTAAGCAATGTATACATTGCGTTATGTCAGACGAAGAAATTTCAGTTGTAAGTGCGGGAACGATACGGTTAACATGACTTTACTCTAATTCAAACTGATATAAAATTAAAATGTAAAGGAAAATATTTATCAGCACATAAAAGCAAACATCACGTAAAATGAATGCCATTTATTTGTCGTGCGTGGTGGGGGAAAGCTAAGCAGGTTGATACTAGTACTACATTCATCTACTACGAACGTGTACTCTGCTGCAATATTAAGATGGAAACAGTGGTGGAAGACTTACCATTTGCAACAGCAAGAAGCTCTGATGAGTCTCTACAAGCAATACAGTATCATTGATACTACTGCGTTTGTGCACTCTGCTACAATATGAAAATGGGATCAATGGTTGAAGACTTACCATCTGTAACACTAATAACAGGAAGAGACTCTGAAGAGTCGTTGCAAGCATTATGATATCAATGTCACTATTGTGGAAATACTTTTTAGTAAAAGTTGTAATGCACATCGGCATGAAAGTGCTCATGGTATGTTCAGCACAGCATACAGAGTGTTCCACTGTGATAACTGTTATGATGGGTTTACCTGCACTGATAACCTGTACAGACATAACAAGAAGAGCAAAGGGTGTGCTTGCAGTTCATCGGGAAGCATGTGCACTGCAGTTGTTGCTGCAAGTCATTCAGTAAGCGCACCAGGACCAAAGACATGAAGATAGTAACTGCACACTTGCCATCGTTCATCAACACCTACCCATATGATAACTTCTGTGCAGTATACACGAATAAGAGTAGCTTGTATGCTTACAGCAGGAATTGTTCTGCAAGAAAAAAGCACTTGTAAGTTTTCCGCTCGAATGAAGAATATGTTAAGCATGTAGCAAAATACTGTTATAACAAGTCTGTAAATAGAGCTAAAAATAAATATACATTATGTTTGTGTTATTCTCGGTTGCTATTCAGACTGCGAAGAGTGAACATCGACTGCGAATAACGTATACTTCTTCGACGATGGAAAATATCCGGGAAAGTTATTTGTGAAGCTAATGCAACAAGGTATTTTCTAACATAAGCCACTGCATACAGCATGAAGCTGGATGTCATTAGAATCCAATGCCAATTATGTTCATACGTGAAAGGGTAAATCTCAGTATGGTCGTCGTAGCAGCTTGAAAATACATCATGCAGCATGTAAGGGTCTCCCTGCAATTTCTGCCAACAAATATCTACGAAGATTAACAAATTAAATTGACGTATCATCTACAAATGATGAGAGCAGCTCGTTGCTCTCGCCAAGATATCCATACACTATTGCGACAAGATGTTTGCATACACGTAAAATGCGAGGAGACATGAAAGAAGTACTTGTGTGAAGAGCACCGTTCGTATGATATATCGATGTGACAAGTGTCGAAGAACGTATGGACGTGTTGTCGATTTAAATAGACATTTAAAACATTGTAAGTCGCAAAATTTCTTACAAGCTGGGACTAATAGCATAACGAATATTACGCCTGCTACATCATCATCTGATTGTACAGCACAGCCTAAGTCAGTGTTCTGCGAGCCAAAGCTAATGTTAATAGCTTTTTCCTGAAGCCATCTGCATTCAGGGGGTTTCTAAGAGATTATGTTGCACCGAATAACAACTACATCGACAGGTGTTTGCTCTTTTCTGTCAAGTATGAGACCTAATATAATTCACCAACTTATCGACGAGGTAGAAATACATGGTGCAGTCAAATATAATATATGGTTTGACTGTAGCTATACGAAACCAGAGCCTCACGATAGTGAATATTGTACCAGAGCCTTCAAGATCTCGGCTGTAGGTGTGTCTCATTCATCTGATATTGAAAGGGCCGTAGCTGTTAGTATAATGAAGACATGTCAAGAGGAAGAAGAAATGTTTTACCAAGGGCACGGGTTGTACCCTAGCTTCAGTGAATCATCTAGAGCTGAGAACAAGTGGGTAGTATCCTCTTATCAAATAGACACTTGCTGATTTCCCTCTACCAGCTACAAAGAGAATTACAACAACAAACCATCGTATTCGACCGGCAGATCGATGGTATAAATTACTGCAACTGAAGAAATTCACACAGTTGTTAAACCAACATGGTCTACATCATGTTCCAAAACATTGTGTGAAGAAGGAATATAAGTGTTGCAGACATTTACTATAAAGAGTGCAAGCCATGCAGATAGTTTGAAGATGTGATTAACAAACATGTCTCGCTGGCATGTAAGGTGAAAACGAAGTTTCTACAACTCTCTAGGATATCGTGGACATTTGTGCGACCTCCATGTCTGCTGATGACGATTTGAAATATACATATTCTACAGACACATACATACGACCACGTTGGAACACTGTGGCAGCAAATGTATTCTGCCTTGCTCGACCAAATTATGTTGTGTATATACACTGAAGAGCCAAAAAAACTGGTATAGTTGTGCGTATGCAAATAACAGAGGTATGGAACCAATCAGAGTAACACGATGCGGTTGGTAGCTAGATCGGTTACTGCTGCTACAATTTCAGGTTATCAAGATTTAAGTTAGTTTGAACGTGGTGTTATAGTCGGCCCACGAGAGATGGGACATAGCATCTCCGAGGTAGCGATAACATTTGGATGTTTGCGTACGACCATTTCACGAGTGTACCGTGAATATCGGGGATCCGTTAAAAAATCATATCTTCGACATCGCTGCGGCCGGAAAAATATCGTGGAAGAACGGGACAAACGATGACTGACGAGAATCATTATACGTGACAGACGTGTAACCCTTTCTCAAATTGGCGCAGATTGGATTTGTGGACTGCCCTGCAGGATTAATGGTGTGGATTGCCTCTCGCATACCTTCAGACGTTAATCGAGTCCATGCCACGTCGTCTTAAGGCACTTCTGCGTGCTCGTGGGCCATACACGATATTAGGCAGGTATACCAGTTGTTTTGGCTCTTCAGTGTAATTGAAACTACAAGTTATTCATGAACGCGGGGAGCTCCAAACCAGGGTATGTGGCGTATATAAATTAAAAAAAAAATAGAAAAAATTTCTACGTCATGGAAGCTGAAGCACCAAACTTCACGACAGTCGAGGGAGAACTAACATGTCACAGCAAGTGTAAGTGTTGTCAGGTTATTTATGTCATTATTGCACGCATTCTTCTGTTATTGACTGAAGTTCATAACTAGTGGTTGTGGTGACGTCACGTTCATAGAGAGAACTATATATATAAGCGATGTGTATCCGGTCAGCCGGTCGCAGTATGCTTCCACCGAGATGAACGTGCCATTCCGTCCAGAGGCTACCTACAGCAGTGTAACACCTGGTAACTGCTGGGTCACCTATGAAGTTGATGACATGGCAGAGCTGAGAACCTACAGTGTGATGGCATTGCGCATTGGCTGCATGCTCACAATCCTGCAGCATGCGATCACTGCCAGCAGATGATCGACTGTAGTGTGCTGGGGAGGTGTGTTGTTCATAATATGAGAACAAACACTCCCCCTGCCATGTGGGGCGGACAAGGTGGTAACGCACGCTATGTGCATGATGGAATACGCATACACCTCCCCCACCACAAGTCACCAGAGTCTTCAGTTCCCGTCATTGCTGCTGCTGATACTGCTATCATCAACATCACCGACGATGATGACACCCAGCTGCCAACCATCACCGACACCACCGACGCCGACGTCAACCCCAGATGCAAGAGAGCTGCTGCTGCTAGGACGGTGCTTACCAAGACTGCAGGGGTACTTCCTGCAGACGTAGGAAGCCGCCTGCCTTCTGCCAGCACTGTGGTAGGACATCATATCCAGCGTCCAACCTGCCTGATGTGAAAAAAAATTGACCGTAGAGGACTACGTCAACTGTTCACTTCGCTTCCCGGCAACATCTAAAGACAGACAGAGAGAGAGAGAGAGAGATACAGACCGACAGAGAGAGAAAATTGTGTTTTTTTTTTAAATTGAAGAACTGTATATTTTTTGTGACAATATATATGTACATTACTTCTCACTCTATGTGTATTCTTTATCTGTTGGTGGAGGTGAGATTTCAAACACATACCTGGAAATAATGCACCAGTATAGTAAAGGTACTTCAATCATAACATTACACACACACTATCCTTTTGGATTCGACGATACTAGTATATTAAAGGGAAACATCTGAGATGTCAAAAATAAAACTAACGTGCCAGTATAGTGAATGTACTATAATCAAACATTACAAACACAATACTTTTGGATTCGTCGTCGTTAATTGTATATTAAAGGGAACATTTATATATGTATATGTATATATGCTGCAGTTTTTAACACATAAGTAATGTGAAGAGTATGCTGCAGTGAAAGTGAACCACAAGTACGCTGACGTACTTCATGAGTCGAGATATAAATAATTTTGTTTTTGAAAAAATGCAACAAACGTTAACTATACTGGGTTGTGTGTGCAAGAGAAAATTGTTCGGCTGGAAACGTTGCCTAATGTCGGAAGAAATAAGAAGGGGGTGGGAGGCTGTGACAAAACATATTTTTTGCTATTCCGGCAACACACTCTCCGGATGACGTACCTGGAGGGATAGTAGTAACAAAATATACGGCGGCCATTTTGTCAGCAAGTATGCAAACTTTATGCTTTTGCATTCTATTTCGAAGGCGTCCATTTTTTTAGCCAGTACCCAAACTTCATGCTTTTGCATTTCTATTTCGACCAAGACTCGGAGTAAACCCTCTGGCATTGAATGTAAGAGCATGAGGTGGAAACCAGTCAGAGCGTTGTGGCAGGGATTTGGGAAGACTCGGATAAAACCACATAGCATGGAATGCTTGAGCATGAAGTAAGGGACAGTCGGGGTATTGTGGCGGGGATTTGGGAAGACTCAGAGAAAACCCCTTAGCATGGAATGCAAGAGAATAATGTAGGAAATAGTCAGGGAATCGAGTTAAAGGTTTGGGAAAACTCGGAGAAAAGCCCCAAAAATGTTCAAACTATTGAAAATTTTGAAAAAATTGACCTTGACCTTGACCTTGCCTTTAAAAAATCACAGAAAAATTCGTAAGACTTCCGTAGCTGAAGACGGGAGCATGCTTCCGTCTTCTTCTTCGACGATGACGAATCTTCATCGTCGAATCCGCGAAAGTCTTACTATTTTATCTGTGATTTTTGGAGGTCAAGATCAAGGTTATTTTTTTCACAATTTTCCTAAAATTTTAAAAGTTTTCTAAATTGTCCAAAACTTTGAATTTCTTTTGAAAATGCATGGGTGTGCTCGTGTGTGTATGAGAGTGCAGCGTCGCCGTCGCTGTGAGGATCTGGAGCAGTCGTCGTAGGGAGCCTCCAGCTTGCAATGCGTGAGCAGCATCGCTTTAGCCGTGGGGAGCAGGTGGAGTCGTTGTAGGGAGGCTCGGAATGTGTGAGCATGTAGTTTGAATACTGTCACCACCACGGTTCAGGAAGCGATTTGTGTATCCACCTCACCACCGCGACCCCAAGAAGCAAGTCGTCTATCCACCACGCTACCATGACCCTCTGGAAGGTAGTGTCGTAGAGAGGGTCTGAATGCATGAGCATGAAGTTTGTCGTCTGCTCACAACACCACCGTGGCCCCAGGACGGAGGTGCCATTGTAGGGAGCCTCAGAATGTGTCAGCATGAAGTTTTATTGCTGTCACCACCACAGTCCCCAGGAAGAGAGTTGTGTATTCACCACGCCACCTTAGCCCCCAGGAAGGTGGAGTTGTCTATCCGCCACGCCACCGCGGCCCCCAGGAAGCGAGTCGTTCATTCACCATGCCATCGCGACTCCCCAAGAAGTGAGTCGTCTATCCACCTCGCCTCTGTGGACCCCAGAAAGCGAGTCATCTATCCACCAAACCACTGCGGCCCCCAAGAAGTGACACCACCGCGACCCCCAAGAAGTGAGTTGTCTACCAACCATGTCACCGCAGCCCCCAAGAAGCGAGTCGTCTATCCCCCACATCGATGTGGCTCCCAGGAAGTGAGTCGTCTATCCACCACATCACCATGGCCCCAATATGCGAGTCGTCTATCCACCCCACCACCGTGGCTCATAGCATGGGATGCAAGAGCGTGAAGTAGGGACTATTCGGGACACTTTACCAGGGATTTGAGAAGTCTATGAGAAAACCGTGGCTTGGAATGCAAGAGCATGAAGTATACTATACAGTATGAAGGAATCAAATTTTAATGAAATTGGCGAATACTCTGAGGAAACACCCTAGCATGGAATGCAAGAGCATGAAGTAGAGACCAGACAACCCCTCGCTTGTAATGCAAGAGCATGAAGTATACAATCTAGTAGGAAGGAATGGAATAATAATCGAATTTAGGAAGACTCTGAGAAAAACCCATAATAATGGAATGCAGGAGCATGAAGTAAAGACCAGTCGGGGTGTCGTTGAAGGGATTTGGGAAGACTCGGAGAAAATCTCCTAGCATGGAATGCAAGAGCATGAAATTCGGAAGAGATTAGTTTGGAATGCACGGGCATGAGTTAGGGACCCGTTGAGGCATTGTGGCAGGGATTTGGGAAGTCTCTGAGAAAACCCTTGCTTGGAATGNATACTATACAGTATGAAGGAATCAAATTTTAATGAAATTGGCGAATACTCTGAGGAAACACCCTAGCATGGAATGAAAGAGCATGAAGTAGAGACCAGACAACCCCTCGCTTGTAATGCAAGAGCATGAAGTATACAATCTAGTAGGAAGGAATGGAATAATAATCGAATTTAGGAAGACTCTGAGAAAAACCCATAATAATGGAATGCAGGAGCATGAAGGAAAGACCAGTCGGGGTGGCGTAGAAGGGATTTGGGAAGACTCGGAGAAAATCTCCTAGCATGGAATGCAAGAGCATGAAATTCGGAAGAGATTAGTTTGGAATGCAAGGGCATGAGTTAGGGACCCGTTGAGGCATTGTGGCAGGGATTTGGGAAGTCTCTGAGAAAACCCTTGCTTGGAATGCAAGAGCTAGAAGTATGTGATCTAGTAGGAAGGAATTAAATTATAATCGAAATTGGGAAGACTCTGAGAAAATTTCCTAGCAAGGAATCCAAGAGCATGAATAAGGGACCAGTTGGGCTGTCGTGGCAGGGATTTGGGAAGACTCGGAGAAAACCCCTTAAACATGGAATGCATGAACATGAAGTAGGGATCAATCGAGGTGTCGTGGCAGGGATTCTGGAAGACTCGGAGAAAACCCCTAAATATAATCCAAAATGGCCGCCGGCTCCCCCGGATGACGCTCCAAGAGTACAATTCCCCTCGACTCTGGCTCCGAGAGCCTCGCATAGACAATCAGAGACGAGAGCCTCGCGCACCTGCTTGCACATTCCGGCTTGTATTGCACATTTTTCAGCTGGCTCGATCCGGATTGTGCAAACAAGCCGGATTGTGCAAAAAAATTTGAAATTTTTTAAATTTGAATTTTTTTGGAAAGGTTTGGCAAATTTTACCTTGATATTTGCGTACTGGCTGACAAAATGGCCGCCGTAGAAGTGGAATGCAAGAGAAGGAGGACGTCCAGCATCCCAATCCGTCATCTCTTTTCTCCAGAACCTACATTTTCTAACTACTCACTTGTTTCGTTGTCACAGCCAATAATCTGTAGGCTATAAGTTCGACTACAGTAATATGAACCTATTACGGTAGAGACCAGTAATACGGGTTTGTGAACCATTTGCCCATAGTTAATATCATTGGTAATTGATTACACAATTGTGTACAGTGGGTCTGAATTGGTTAAGGGCGCTGCTTACAGGCTGGCGACTGCGAAATTTAAATAAAATAAGACATTCCATGTTATGAAAATTTCGCCTTAGTGCGTAAATTTCAAAGCTAGACGTTTCAAACAAAATGTTTTCTTCGCGATTTTTTTTTAGGATAAGATCACTACAAACGTATATTTTCAAATTATATAGGCAGTGTGTACTTTCTTGTAAAACATAAAATTTAAAAATCCCTTGCATCAGGCTTAATTGTTATGACAACATCGCCGCTGTAGAGAACATTTTGTAAAAAATTCGTGACGAAAACATTTTGTTTGAAACGCCTATCTAAAAAATAAACGCACTAAGGCGAAATTCCCTTAACAGGGCATTTCTCATTTAAATTTCGCGTCTGCCAGCCGGTAGGCAGTGCCCTTCAGCTTATAATGAATACGAGTAGAGCGATTTCGCTGGCTGCGCAGAACTTATCTCCGTGTTCCAACATTGAACAGTTTTTCTGCCAATATGACTGCAATAAACGACGTGGGTAGGATTTGTGGTCAGAACACTGTTTTTGTAAACGAGTGCGCTTCGAGATGTTTATACACTCCCCCTGGCCAATTTTTAATGAAATTAAGTTATATTTTTAATCTGTAAAATAATTTTTTTTTCATCGTGTTAAAGTGCTTGCCTTTTGAAAGTTAAGATATAAACAAACCCGTCCATCACTGTTGAGCATGCGTCCTTGACAGTTGTATCGGTGTGAGGTAGGTCAGTGTTGACTACATGCGCAGCAGGCGAACAATCGGTCTACCTCGTATTTATTCTGTGCCCCTAAGGCTTGGTTTCATCCGCCATTTTGAATTTTATATGATGTGCCATAACTTTCTTTTGGATGAAATAACGTATTTCTTCATATAGCGCGTTTGCATTTTACACGTGCCTTCAAATGTAGTCGCCAACGTTTAGCTACGTGTTATCTGGAAAATTTGTGAAACGGCAAGAATATACTTATGATTTATAAATGATGCTGCACTAAATACGTTATAATTACTTCACAGAAGTTCAGAATTTATGTTTGTTCTGCTGCTTAATTTATGTAGCCAGCGAAGTATAGTTGTAATTCTGAACTGAGAGTCCCTAAACCACTTAAATATGCTATAAACTAAGAACTCTACACGGCGTGTGAGACCGGAAATTAAGAGCGTAATTTGGGATTTTATTTTTGTTTCCCCATGTCTTACTTTTCGGANACACGGCGTGTGAGACCGGAAATTAAGAGCGTAATTTGGGATTTTATTTTTGTTTCCCCATGTCTTACTTTTCGGAGCAAATATTTGGAAACGAGGGATGTCATGGCATACGGCATTTGCACGAGAGCATGAAAAATTGTAATAGTTTCTTTCTGGTTTCAGGAGAATATTAAAGTAGTTCTGTACTCAATTAAAAGGTTGGAATGTTAATTTTTCATCCAAACAGTGAGTTATAAAGACTTTGATTACCGACAAGAAAATTATCCCTAATGAATATCTCACAATACATGGCTAACGCTTGCTTTCTACAAGAAATAATTACATAATTGTCCATCTCCATATATACATTATTAAAACAAATAACTAAAATTGGCCCCAATAAATAATGTTTCAAACCCTAATGAATTGTTATATAAATTATATGTACATCAATATTGGACAGTTCCAATATTTGTAATAAAGTCCGTACCACATGTGTATACATTCCAACCCTAATTCAGCCCATATTCCACTGGTACGTAATGTTCTATAGTGCTCCGAGCTTACCCGTTGTCATATAAACAAAAACTCGCATACACATTTTCGTAGGATTTTTTCTCATAAATTTTTATTCTGAACAATGTCTCTAGATCAGCCGTTTGGCCCCTATTTGTTAAAAACCATTTTTAACTACATATCTGGCCGGCCGTTTTCCAAAATGGCGGACGATGTCGGAAGTTTGGAGAATGTCGATGTGTTTTCCAGATAGCACCCATGAGCACATGTACCTTAGTTAATAACTTAACAATTTTCTCGTCCTCTTTGTCCGGAATGTGTGTGACTTGGCCTTGATGATGGTATTTCCTGCAGGAAACTGCCGGCGACATGTCGTGCTGTCTGGCTGTCAAGCGTCAACGACAACCGTGAGAGAAAAATGGCCGCTGTCATCCTGCGTAACCAAGTCAACGTTATCGTCAATAGACAATATGCGCTCAGTTCAAACATACTCAACTACGTTATATATTGTCCACATGAATTGGGCAAAATCGACGCTATCAATATGATTGCACGTTACACAAAGAAGAAAATTCTGATTTTTTGCAAGGTAAGACCATTGAACTGTAGTCATTTGTTTGCCGACGGTAAGTTCTGTAAAGTGGTCGGGGGCGTGTGGTTAATGATACTCGACTTCCCAGCAAAGTTCTACGTGTCGGACCGTACTCTATACCTCATGTACATAACTGCAGCCTTGCTTCGGTAATTGTCAGAACGTCTTCGTGAGAAGACTTATGTTCTACCCGACTGGTCCGGTCAGAACTAGTTAGTGATTCGCAAGCACGCAGTTATTACGCGAAACAGTTAAGAAGACTTCTCATCACGAGACGTCAATGTGAGCCACAGCGTAAGTGAGTGAGTGAGGAGATTTGGGCGGCTCTTAACGTCGAGGTCTTGAGAGCCGACGAGGGTGAAGCGAGTCGAGCGTGGAGCAGCGCCGGAACGCAAGGGCGGGGGAAACGGGATATCTCCGAGAAAACCCACCGACCAGCGGCATCGTCCGGCACGAGTCCCACGTGCGAAAATCCGGACGCGACCCCAACGGGAATCGAACCTGGTTAGTAGCCTTGATGGGAGGCGAGTAGTCTAGCCACTACACCACCGCGGTCTCTCAAATGGCACAGTGGTTCCGTTTTTGTGGGCGTAACTGCTCGTTCACTGATTGGCTGCGCTAGTGTCTGGAATTATCCTTTGCGTCTGATTGGCTGTGCGGTGTATTGTGGAAGGTTTCGTATTGGCTAGGCCGCCGACTGGCAAGTAAGCTACTGCGTTGATAGGCGCACGGACGTGCTGCCGGCCAGTGACGCCATTTTGCTGGAGAGCGTAGCTGGTGTTCATAGTGCGAGTGGCAGTTTTACTTTTGTATTCGTAAGCATCCCGTGGCTGAGCTAACGTGAACTTCTTACAGAATAATCAGTTGTCTCTGTTCATAATTAATTATAGGTTGCTCACGTTTAATTGAGCATGCTTGAAGTAGTCTATGTCACTTTCCCCGACTGCATATACTTTATCAGGCACACCCTGTAAAGTTTGTATCAATGGGAGTTAAGTAATTCCGCCTTTTTAAGTCGAATTAGAAGTGTTAGGTTAAACATTTGTGGTTATTGGAATTACGTATTTTACTTTTTGTTTTTTTAATACACATCAGTGTAAAAACAGCAAATATTAAAAATATGTACTTTGCAAATAATTACACAATTCCGCTTGTCCGACGAACGAATAAAGTGATCAAGCCCATGGAAATGCTAATTTTACATACAGCGGAAGAACACGCAATGTGCATCAACAAGATCTTGACTTCATTTCTTTAATTAGTGCTGAGAGAAACATGATTTTCGCGAACATAGTTCCGGTTCGTCTAGGTGGGAGGCGAGTAGTCTGACTTCCACACCACCGCGGCGCCATGGTTCATAGTGTCTTCAACGCAAAATGCCCAGAAAAGATAAAAATATGGTTTTGCAATGATTTACTGAAAGGTCAATACATACTTCCTCTCATTTATATTAAATATAAATGCGTTTAAACTTTTCTTTTGGAATCGTTCGTATTCTTAATGTACTAATTAATTCATTGGATATATGGATTTCAGTATCTTATTCAAGTTTTTAAATATATAAACACTTACTGGTATTTTAGGTGATGGTTCTGGTTGCGAATGGACATTAGTTGAACTTGCACTACATTATATTAACGTTTGTTACCAAAACAGTAAGCACGAATTTTTTTACTTTTATGTTACCACAGTCGGTTCTCCCAGTATTAACGTTACGAGCAAGTATCTGACAGCCAAGAGTTCCTGTGTTTGTAAGCATCAACTATAGTGCAGTCGCCATGGAAACTGTCAGACATTTCGCTGGCCGGTGGCTGCCATTTTGCTGGCAAGTGCGGCTGGAGTTGGTGGTGTAAGAGGTTGTTCCACCTCTGTAGAGTTAACCTACTCTGTGACTTTGCGCCGGCGGAATGACAGAGAACCGAACAGTGCTGAGGTGGAACAGTATCTCATTCGGGCGATATCCAGTCACACGTGTCAGCAAACTGCGCTCCAAATCTGTAGCAGTGACAATTTCACTGATTAGGTCAGTTATCAATACCTGACTCAGTCAACAGTCACTTCATAATATTCGACTGATGAACCAATGAAAATTACACTTTTCAATTCAGTGACATCTCCCACTGATTCATCAACCATTTCATTTTCTGTTTTTCAGTGATTTGTTGTTTGATTGAAGGATCAGTAAAACATCGTGTATCATATGGAACAATAATGAATAAACTAATAAAACCAATACTTTTTTTTCTAAAATGTGAGTTTCGTCCTTCATACTTAATACAATTTTACTAGGTAATGTAAATAGTCAGTCTTTCAATCCATTTTTTGGTCTTTCATTTCGTTTTCACGTAATCACCATAAGGCTCCTTTTGAAGATTTAAATTTTATTAAATATGTTGAAGTGAGACCACTCATGCGAATCATTTATTTTAACAATGCTAACGGTATCAATTAAACTATACACGTAAAGAAAGGTCATGCCNCCATACCATTTAAAACTACATTCATTCCATAAATAAATATAATAGAAATATTTTCTCTTTCAGAGCCGATGTTGGCTTGATAACTCAGTGGGTGAAGTAATGGTTTTGAAAATGTGGTGGAGATGGTATTCGTTCAATCCCGATCGCCTGTAAATTTTTTTTTCTTTAATTTTTAATTACGTTAAACTGCACAATATAAATCGTGAGTATTGGAAATATGCTAATTTCTCTTAATTATTAGGCTAAATTCAAAAAATCACAATATCTAATTCGCCCCACGCTGTTGGCCGTCACTTGTTCAATCAGCGAAATTGTTTCACGTCACTTACTCACTCCGTGAAATTGTTCAATTGTTTCGCTGGAACAGCAGGTGGTTTCCCGCTGATTCCAAGTGCAACCAATCGCACTGATTCGAGAAGTTGAATCTCGCTGTGAACAAGTGGTTTTCCACCGATTCGAATTTAGAATGTGATGTGACTGGACCAGCAAAATGTTGGAGCGTCGTTCATTGATCAGCGACTGGTACAGTCTGTCCGAGTTAAAGTGAGCACTTTAGAGACTAGTTAATTTGTTTGTACTTTCAGCCATTTCGTATCCTTTAACAAACTTTTTTTAAAAATAAATATTGCCACGTGAGTTATAAACGCAGTGTGTATATTCCACCGCACTCGGAAGTTAACGTGTAAAGCTAAAATAAAATGTATTTATTGATTTTTATTCCAAATGAGAGGGCTATTAAAAGTTCTCGCCTACCGTGAGTAGCCTAGAAGCTACTTGCCCGTCGGAAGCGGAGTCGGTAGGGAACTCTTCGTTGCATGCGGCAGCCAATCAAACGCAAGGCCCGTTGCCAGACCCACGCGCGGCCAATCAGAGAACGTATACGCCCGCGTCAAAGGACCACCCGTGAAACATCGTTTCTATTCTGTGTGGCAGTGCGGCAGTTTTCTGCATCGTGTTCGCGTGACAACGGACATGACGCAGATGCGCTGTGTGGTGCGACAACGAAGTGAGACGTGGGTTTGGAGTGTCGCGTGCGCATGGCCATGACGTGATCCACCTTCCGGTGCCGTGTGTTATGTGTATGTGACCAAGGGGCTTGTGCTCGACTTTCCCTTCGCATACGAACCCCCTCCTGCCTTGCGGTTGGAAGTACGCTTTCGCTATGCTTGAACGCTGCTCGCACCTTCGCATACGAACCACTACTCTGACTGGAACTCTCGTATGCGAGGAACCAGGCACCCAAAGACGACAGGAAAAGTCGCACATTCTTGCAAATACTCAGAAACGTTTGAAACGCACAGATATTAGCAACAATACCAGTAAATGAACACATTGACATACGTATGTCTCCGTTTCAAAAACACAGATTGATCTCTCGAACCTATTTGTCTAAATTTTACATGAATAGTTATTGTGAAATTTGTTAAAACATGATTCATTTGAAACAAACCAAATGTGCTGTTACACGTTAAATCATCATGTAAATGCAAAATGTAACGAAAACGTTTATAAATACATTGTCAAAAAAAAAAACATTTACGGAAACTGGAGCTAGACACACAAGTTTTCGAGTTAGGATGTCTGCTGCACTGTAAAGACCCTCGTCATGATTTTAAAATATAACTGTTGATGTTTCATACCTCTGCGGTAAAGCCTCGTATAACAAATTTCCCAAAAATGTATTATATTTTGTCGTAAGTTTGGAATTCAAATAGGTCTCTAAATGAAATACTTCTCTTAAATATACAAGTTGTGAAATACTTCGCATGAACTTCACAAATACGGCAAAATCTTAATAAACAAAATTTTTCATTCCTATGCCTATTGCCCTTACACTCATTGAATAATTGTTTTGCATCCTAAAAACTACCGTGCTTGTCGTATAACGCATCAGGCAGAGTTACTAGGATTTCCGCTCAGGCAGTCTGTTTTTACTTTAAAAAGTTACAATTATTTTGGGCATTTGTATATAATTTAAACAAATGAAGATTTTTTCTTCCGAGTAGACCAGGATTTTAGCACGTACACTTTGGATAACAGGCTGTCTTAACTGTTACTCTACTCCAATCACAAGTACTTTGGATAACAGGCTGTCTTAACTGTTACTCTACTCCAATCACAAGTACTTTGGATAACAGGCTGTCTTAACTGTTACTCTACTCCAATCACAAGTACTTTGGATAACAGGCTGTCTTAACTGTTACTCTACTCCAATCACAAGTACTTTGGATAACAGGCTGTCTTAACTGTTACTCTACTCCAATCACAAGTACTTTGGATAACAGGCTGTCTTAACTGTTACTCTACTCCAATCACAAGTACGTTGCGAAGAAGAAGAAGATGACAAATCGGTCAACTTAACAGTCGATATGAATATTTCAGTTTCCTGCGGTTTATTTTCATGCTTGGTTCATTTGTTCACGTTGTTATAGTTTACGTAAATGTCGAGGTTTATTATTCACTCTGATAAACTGTTTTGACGTCCTGGTTTTCACGCACACTAACATTTCAGAGTCGAGGTGGCCGCTCGAATATTCGCCATTTTAACAGCCGAGGCTTCTCGTCTCGAGAGCCCATTTCGTATGCAAAGTTTAGCGAGTGCAGCATAACTTACCGGTTTCCGGGAAGCAGAATTCGTATGCGAAAACGACCTTTCGAATTGGTTCGAATACGAGTT